>JAHPZR010047708.1:0-10647 GCA_019787425.1 Platygyra sinensis
TCACTCATTAGGTAGCACTGGGGCATTGAAATGACCCATTTTGGCATTATTTAACGCTTATTACAAGAACGCATTCCCAGTAATAACTTGTAAATCTTTGTGACCAAGACTCATGAGAACACGCATTAAACTGGAGTCAATGCGTTGTATCGGACACAAATAAACTTTTTTAAGTTTGATTTACACAGAAAGCTGAATCCTTGATTAAAATTTCAACCAAATTTCTTGACTGGTTACCATAGGGCAAAATAGAAAGACCAAGACCACACTAGTTTACTTGCTATTTTCGCTATTTATTCAATTTTCAGCAATAGAAATCAGATCAGTCTTTCCTCAAGCAAAGTTTATGATAAGTTGATTACAATGACTGGAAAAAAAATTGGGGTGTCCATGCTCGTTGGTGAGCTATAGCCATTCTTCAACTGAAAGAGCTCAATATCAAGGCAAATCCGCCATGTTTTCAGTGTGCACGCGCACGAGAGCGCGCTAAATGACGCCATAAATTATGCGCAGAAAGGATGCACAGTGCAATTGTGAGGAATAACCTTAATTCATCAACATTTAAGTTTTGTTTCGCTCGAAGGTCATAGGCGAAGTGCACTCCCAAAATTTCAATAGCCCTTTTAATTTTTAAGTTGCCTGGGACGGCGTTGTCTTGTTTTAGAGTATAGGTTGCAATTACCCTAATAGCATTATTTCTGATTTAGGGACGGACCATTAGAAAAGTGATGGGGGGGGGGGGGGGTGGGGAGGGGAATTTTCGGCTTGCACGAATTTTTTTTTTTCGCTCACGGCTTGTGCAGGAATTTTTTTTTCAGGTGAAACCCTCTGCGCGAATTTTTTTTTTCAGACAAATATTGCTTCTTGAAAAGGTCATAGACAGCCCAACACAAACTCCCCTATGTGGTTTTACGGTAGTGGCACGTAAGCCTCTAAAGTTTTGTTCTGGCGAGTTTGTCTTTGAGCGATTTACCTTTTTGAAAAGTTAATAGACAGGCCAACACAAACTCTCCTATGTGGTTTTACGATAGCGGCACGTAAGCCTCTAAAGTTTTGTTCTGGCGAGTGTCTTTGAACGATTTACCTTTTTGAAAAGTTAATAGACAGGCCAACACAGACTCTCCTCTGTGGTTTTACGATAGCGACACGTAAACCTTAGCAGTTTTGCTCAGACGAGTATGTCCTAGAGCGAAGATAGTCTGCCTGCCAATGAAAACCACACTTTGTGGTTCTTTTTTTTTTAAGAGTACCAGTGGCAGTGTTAATGTTGCTGTTTATGTGGTTAACACTTAGTACTACGTGTGAATGACTTTTTCATTGTATTATAGAATTCTTATTCAAGGCACGGGCTCCTGTTCAAGGGGATAAGACTCATCCTCTAATTTTTATTCTGAGCATAACGAATTTTATAGCATATAATATTTACAAAGATACCAGATTCTAATATTAATTTATTACAAATTTTATTTTATTATTTCCATTACAATACAGTATATAGTGTATGTTGTAGCACAACGAGCCAGACGTTCTTTGCAACCAAAAACAGACCTTGGATCCCATGGAGATGAAGAACCTTTAGTTCTACATCTCCACGGGATACCAGTGGCTTGTAACATTCCAGTGTAATCATATCCCTGGCAGTGATCGTTTGTGTTCCACAAAACGCGTCATGTGTCCAGACACTTTGAAAATCAGTTTATGTTATGTATGTATGTATGTATGTATGTATGTATGTATGTATGTATGTATGTATGTATGTATGTATGTATGTATGTATGTATGTATGTATGTAGTATGTATGTATGTATGTATGTATGTATGTATGTATGTATGTATGTATGTATGTAGTATGTATGTATGTATGTATGTATGTATGTATGTATGTATGTATGTATGTATGTATGTATGCATGTAGTCAGAAATTCTCAAAATTGTTGCAACGAGGGTTTTCAAAAACCTCTCAAGAGGTTTACGCTCACGATTACTATGCGTGATAGAAAATCACGAGCTCATAATCTTATTGTTTTCAAGTAATGCGAAGCGATTCTGGAAACTACACGACCGAAAAATCACTATCACGAGTTTGTTACATATCCAGAAGCACTCAACAACTGTACTGCATGGACTTCAATGAGACTGGGTGAACCAGAACCCACCACAGCATGTTCCTATGATGCAACGCACGACGGAAAAACACTTTGACGATTTTGTTACATATCCCAAAGCACTCAGCAACTGAATTGCCTGGGTGAAACCAGAAAGGATATGTAACATGTTCCTATAATGTCACGCACGGCGGAAAAATCTCTATCACGATTTTGTTACATATCTCGAATTACTCGTGAACTTCAGCCTGGGTGAACCTGAAAGGATATGTAACATGTTCCTATAATGTACGTCACGCACGTCGGAAAAATAACTTTGACAATTTTGTTACATATTTTGAAGCACTCATCAGCAACTGTGTTGCATGGTCTTCAGCCTGGGTGAACCCGAAAATATCCTCTAACCCTCGGCAACGTCAATTCTACGTGGACGTTTGCGTGGGCAAACCAGAGAGCATTTATAATATGTACCTATACGGATTTTCTATGTATCCGAAATAATTGTCTTTCAGAAAACTATGTACGATGGACTCAGTATAGGGTCTAACTCACAAATGAAAACAGTGATTTTTAGTACCTGTCTAGTCCCCATACTATCTAAAAGCATGACAATCCGTGTAAGTTAATTATCATATAAATGAAAGATTAATCTAATGATATAACTTGGTACCTTCGTCTTGTTGTCTTGATTCGATGCTCTACGAGGTTGGTCACGGCTAGCGCTAGCTGAAGACACTTTTTGGTTCTCTCTGTCGTTCTCAGGTGATTGAATTCATGTACAAGCCAATCGCGGTTGTCGGTTTTGTTTGGTTTTCAACAACTGTTTAATGGTTTGCCGCAACACTCCAAACGTATATCCAGGGGCAGCTTCTTTGTTGTTCTTCCCGCGAAAGGAAAACAAGCGCGCCTTCTTTAACTCCACGAGGAAAATTCGACTGAAAACTGGATCAATTTCGCACAAATGCGTCAGGAGAAACACCATATCTTCTAATTCGGGACGCAAGTCTCGTTTTGTGCCCGTTTTCAATGACCGATGACGGGTTCATTGGAAGTCGAAGTCTCTATTATGTGTAAGCGAACAATAATCCCGCGTTGTGAAAATTTATTATAAAAAATAAATTATGCGGCCAGATCATATCTGAAAATTACCAGGTTACTTATAGTACACAGTTTCTTTTATTGAAAGCAATTATCGCAAACCACAATAGAACCGCAAAATTCTTGCGATGACAGCAACCTAACAGATAAATGACGTCACGCCATAGCAACCGGACCTGGACCTTCCTTCTGCATGAATTTTTTTTCTTTACCTTCTTCTTTGCACGAATTTTTTTCTTGGCAATTTCCCTGGAAGAAATGCATGATTTTTTTTGGTTTTTTGTCCCCTCCCCCCCCCCCCCCCCTCCCCCCCCCCCCCACCCCCGGCCTGCCCTACCCCCCCCCCCCCCTCCCCCCCACCCCCCATCACTTTTCTATATGGTCCGGTCCCTTCAACATTTTATTACTCTTTCAAGTTATACATTGTCGCCTTTTCCGAAATTGAGTGTTTCTAGTGCGAAGTTTCCTTCTCAAAAATTCCTCACCAAACTCTCCGATTAATAACGAAAACATATTTGGTTTTCTTCTAAAGGTGAGAACGGCAGTGTTGTCCATTGAATTTTTTTATCGTACGGTGCCATGTTTAGCAAAGCGTGGCGCGTTCACAAATTTTTACGGCTGCTAAGACTCTCAAGAAAATGGTGAGAACTTAATGATATCAATTGACATTTATAATTACTATACTTAACTTCGCTCACACAGTTTTTCAAACTGCTGCATAGATTATTTATATTTCTCATACTTCTGATTCAATCTTCCCTGTTGTGCAAACTATAAACCAGCGATTTTCTGACGAGTATTTTAATCCTAACAACATGATTACCGAATATTAGTCAAACCTTGAACCTCCAGAGATAATATTTGGAGAACTGAAAACGGATGTTGGTACAGAAAGAGCCAAAAACCAATGACGGCGAAAACCATGCAGACATTTGATACCTGTAACGTTTGCTATATCACGCGTCAAACAGCTCTTCCCTTGTTAAAAGTCATTTCAATAGAGCAAATTAAGAGCCCCTCTGAAACCACAACGAAAAAAATGGTCGAGATAACGAACCTCAACGGGCCGCAAGAAACGTGTAGCCAGTAGTCCCTATTTTACAGTGACTGCTGTAGATATCGTCCGCAGTGATACGCAAAATTCCTCTGAATTCCTCAGTCCTTCAGCGTAAATCAATTCTAGGAGTCGAAAAACGTAGTAGGCTAGGACTTCAGAAAGAGGAAAGTTGAGAAACATTTTCCGTCCCCTATGCCGTCCAGCGCTTTTATTCCCTCAGCCCAAGCCTCCCCTACTTGCCGAATTCCTACAGCTTAGCAAAATTTACTTTTATCTGCCATTCATAGTAGATTCATGCAATTTCTTTTCTTTAATTAAAAGAAACATGAAACAACCAAGGAAAAACGAAAAGAGCGTATCCATTGATTACACGCACTCGACCTTTTATTCTGTAGCCAACTTTTATGGAGGGCCTCGATTTCACGTGGGACGTCGCAAAGAAAAAGGCGCAGTGGTAGCTGCTTGTTTGTTGGAACAAGCCCAGCGTGTGAATTTGCCATTTTCAGTGTCTGTGCTCTTTGCCATATCTAAACCACGAAACGTATTGACAGCGTGCACTTGGCAAATCCACAAAACGATCTTAAGAATTACAGCGAAGGAGATTCTGTCAAAGAGAAAACGGTATGACTCCAAACCTAATGCAAGGTTAACACAGCCTACCCATCGGGCATGCTGTGTTATTATTATCGGTAAGTTGAACATTGCACTAATGACGTATTATGTACTTGTATTATTACCATCTTAAGAATTACAGCGAAGGAGATTTCTGTCAAAGAGAAAACGGTATTGACTCCAAACTTAAGGGCAAGGTTAACACAGCCTACCCATCGGACAGGCTGTGTTATTATTATCGGTAAGTTGAACATTGCACTAATGACGTATTATGTACTTGTATTATTATCTGACTACATGTCCTACTCTCCCTAGGGATCAAATTAAATATTGAATACATTAGAAGCTTCAACGCATTTTTTTGCTATATGGTAGATTCTTACAGTGCATATGACAGATGCCTTCGGATTATAGCCAAACAAGGTCCCAATAAGGCACCAGGGAATACGTTCGGCTAAACCTTGGGCCTACGAGCGAAAGTAGAAGAGTTGTGCGAGAGTTGTCCTAAGGTCCATTCCACTGAAATAGAACCTACACTGAGATTTTTCTCAAACTTTGCCAATTGATTGTTTATATTATAGGAACTTAAATTTGCAAATAAAAACGAGGGGTCCCCATGTTGGTTTAGGAGCCAACAGCACCTTGTTTATTACATATAAAATCCTTATAATAGCACCATGATTATAGTCACGATTGGGCTCTAAATTCACGTTTTGGACGATTGTTTTTTGCTCAACACTGAGAATTGGCCCATATTTGTTTTACATAGAGAAATTAACTACTCAATTCAAAACGACAGAAAAAAATGATAGGTCACCGTAGCCGTTTCGAGGAAAATGGCGATTTATATCTTGGGCGAGGTCTAGTCGTAAAGAAAAAGCCGCGATTTTCTGATGCGCGCGCGCTAATCACTTATAAAATTATGCGCAGTAGGGATGCGCAATGCAATACTGGGGAATGACCTTAATGCCGGCTCGCGCCAATCCTCAGTAGACCTTTACAACAAGCTCTTCTGACTTCCTTGTTTTATTAAAGCTAACAATAAGAGGTGTGTACACGAGCAATCGGACTAATTTGACGATGTCACGCTGTACCGCCGATTTTTTTTCACGCAAACAATTAAGACTTAATGACTGGTCTCAAGGGGAAACATTTAAATTTTGCTTCCCGAGAATCTCAATGTTTCCCGAGACGAAGTCTAGGGAAAACATTGAGATTCAAGGGAAACAAAATTCACTGTTCCCAAGGGACCAGTCATTAAGTGATTTGTTATAAAGCAAAACAAACAAAAGTAAAATTTTGAAAAAAGCGGTGAGATTCCAGCGACAACATCAGGCCACCTCTGATTACGTGCAGAAGTGGTCAACATTTCGCGGGTAACAGTGAACTGGTTTCCCGTTTGACGTCATAGTTTTTGCAATGTTGCCCGCTCATGGCATTTGGCGGGAAACAGTTCATGTTCGATGTCATGTGAAGAGTTCAATCTACAAGTTATCCAGATGCATGATACAATGGCAGAACCGATTGAGCCTTTTCGCAGACGACCTAACTAGTTTTTTGAAAGACAATCTTTCTCTTGTGAACTTTCTTAAGCTTATAGAAGATTACTGAAGTTTTTCAGGCCTGAAGATCACCACGATAAGGGACGGACCATTAGAAAAGTGATGGGGGGGGGGGGGGGGAGGGGAAAAAACCAAAAAAAATTCATGCAAGGGAAATTGCCAAGAAAAAAAATTCGTGCAAAGAAGAAGGTAAAGAAAAAAAATTCATGCAGAAGGAAGGTCCAGGTCCGGTTGCTATGGCGTGACGTCATTTATCTGTTAGGTTGCTGTCATCGCAAGAATTTTGCGGTTCTATTGTGGTTTGCGATAATTGCTTTCAATAAAAGAAACTGTGTACTATAAGTAACCTGGTAATTTTCAGATATGATCTGGCCGCATAATTTATTTTTTTATAATAAATTTTCACAACGCGGGATTATTGTTCGCTTACACATAATAGAGACTTCGACTTCCAATGAACCCGTCATCGGTCATTGAAAACGGGCACAAAACGAGACTTGCGTCCCGAATTAGAAGATATGGTGTTTCTCCTGACGCATTTGTGCGAAATTGATCCAGTTTTCAGTCGAATTTTCCTCGTGGAGTTCAAAGAAGGCGCGCTTGTTTTCCTTTCGCGGGAAGAACAACAAAGAAGCTGCCCTGGATATACGTTTGGAGTGTTGCGGCAAACCATTAAACAGTTGTTGAAAACCAAACAAAACCGACAACCGCGATTGGCTTGTACATGAATTCAATCACCTGAGAACGACAGAGAGAACCAAAAAGTGTCTTCAGCTAGCGCTAGCCGTGACCAACCTCGTAGAGCATCGAATCAAGACAACAAGACGAAGGTACCAAGTTATATCATTAGATTAATCTTTCATTTCTATGATAATTAACTTACACGGATTGTCATGCTTTTAGATAGTATGGGGACTAGACAGGTACTAAAATCACTGTTTTCATTTGTGAGTTAGACCCTATACTGAGTCCATCGTACAATAGTTTTCTGAAAGACAATTATTTCGGATACATAGAAAATCCGTATAGGTACATATTATAAATGCTCTCTGGTTTGCCCACGCAAAACGTCACGTAGAATTGACGTTGCCGAGGGTTAGAGGATATTTTCGGGTTCACCCAGGCTGAAGACCATGCAACACAGTTGCTGATGAGTGCTTCAAAATATGTAACAAAATGTCAAAGTTATTTTTCCGACGTGCGTGACGTACATTATAGGAACATGTTACATATCCTTTCAGGTTCACCCAGGCTGAAGTTCACGAGTAATTCGAGATATGTAACAAAATCGTGATAGAGATTTTTCCGCCGTGCGTGACATTATAGGAACATGTTACATATCCTTTCTGGTTCACCCAGGCAATTCAGTTGCTGAGTGCTTTGGGATATGTAACAAAATCGTCAAAGTGTTTTTCCGTCGTGCGTTGCATCATAGGAACATGCTGTGGTGGGTTCTGGTTCACCCCAGTCTCATTGAAGTCCATGCAGTACAGTTGTTGAGTGCTTCTGGATATGTAACAAACTCGTGATAGTGATTTTTCGGTCGTGTAGTTTCCAGAATCGCTTCGCATTACTTGGAAAACAATAAGATTATGAGCTCGTGATTTTCTATCACGCATAGTAATCGTGAGCGTAACCTCTTGAGAGGTTTTGAAAACCTCGTTGCAACAAGTTTTGAGAATTTCTGACTACATGCATACATACATACATACATACATACATCCATACATACATACATACATACATACATACATACATACATACATACATACATACATACATACATACATACATACATACATACATACATACATACATACATACATACATACAGACATACATACATACATACATACATACATACATACATACATACATACATACATACATACATACATACATAACATAAACTGATTTTTCAAAGTGTCTGGACACATGACGCGTTTTGTGGAACACAAACGATCACTGCCAGGGATATGATTACACTGGAATGTTACAAGCCACTGGTATCCCGTGGAGATGTAGAACTAAAAGTTCTTCATCTCCATGGGATCCAAGGTCTGTTTTTGGTTGCAAAGAACGTCTGGCTCGTTGTGCTACAACATACACTGTATACTGTATTGTAATGGAAATAATAAAATAAAATTTGTAATAAATTAATATTAGAATCTGGTATCTTTGTAAATATTATATGCTATAAAATTCGTTATGCTCAGAATAAAAATTAGAGGATGAGTCTTATCCCCTTGAACAGGAGCCCGTGCCTTGAATAAGAATTCTATAATACAATGAAAAAGTCATTCACACGTAGTACTAAGTGTTAACCACATAAACAGCAACATTAACACTGCCACTGGTACTCTTAAAAAAAAAAGAACCACAAAGTGTGGTTTTCATTGGCAGGCAGACTATCTTCGCTCTAGGACATACTCGTCTGAGCAAAACTGCTAAGGTTTACGTGTCGCTATCGTAAAACCACAGAGGAGAGTCTGTGTTGGCCTGTCTATTAACTTTTCAAAAAGGTAAATCGTTCAAAGACACTCGCCAGAACAAAACTTTAGAGGCTTACGTGCCGCTATCGTAAAACCACATAGGAGAGTTTGTGTTGGCCTGTCTATTAACTTTTCAAAAAGGTAAATCGCTCAAAGACAAACTCGCCAGAACAAAACTTTAGAGGCTTACGTGCCACTACCGTAAAACCACATAGGGGAGTTTGTGTTGGGCTGTCTATGACCTTTTCAAGAAGCAATATTTGTCTGAAAAAAAAATTCGCGCAGAGGGTTTCACCTGAAAAAAAAAATTCCTGCACAAGGCCGTGAGCGAAAAAAAAAAAATTCGTGCAAGCCGAAAATTCCCCCCCCCTCCCCCCCCCCCCCCCCCCCCCCCCCCCCACCCCCCCCCCCCCCCCCCCCCCCCCCCTACACCCACCACCCCCCCCCCCCCCCCCATCACTTTTCTAATGGTCACGTCCCTAAATCAGAAATAATGCTATTAGGTAATTGCACCTATACTCTAAACAAGACAACGCCCGTCCAGGCAACTTAAAAATTAAAAGGGCTATTGAAATTTTGGGAGTGCCACTTCGCCTATGACCTTCGAGCGAAACAAAACTTAAATGTTGATGAATTAAGGTTATTCCTCACAATTGCACTGTGCATCCTTTCTGCGCATAATTTATGGCGTCATTTAGCGCGCTCTCGTGCACGTGCACACTGAAAACATGGCGGATTTGCCTTGATATTGAGCTCTTTCAGTTGAAAAATGGCTATAGCTCACCAACGAGCATGGGACACCCAATTTTTTTTCCAGTCATTGTAATCAACTTATCATAAACTTTGCTTGAGGAAAGACTGATCTGATTTCTATTGCTGAAAATTGAATAAATAGCGAAAATAGCAAGTAAACTGCTGTGGTCTTTTCTATTTTGCCCTATGGTAACCATGTCAAGAAATTTGGTTGAAATTTTAATCAAGGATTCAGCTTTCTGTCTAAATCAAACTTAAAAAGTTTATTTGTGTCCGATACAATGCATTGACTCCAGTTTAATGCGTGTTCTCATGAGTCTCGGTCACAAAAATTTACAATTATTACTGGGAATGCGTTCTTGTAATAAGCGTTAAATAATGCCAAAATGGGTCATTTTCAATGCCCCAGTGCTCCTTAATGAGTATGGGCACCCCCCTTTTTTATTTCAAAATTGAAGTTCCTCATATGATAAATATTCAGTGGGCAAAGTTTGAACGAAAATCTATTGTCAGTTTTTTCTATTCAGATGGGAATTACATTAATTAGTTCCATTCAACCATCCAAGGCTCCCGTGAGCAGCTCATGGATGGATAGGCCCAGATCCAAGTTTACTCTTTGCCTCTGTGGCCCCCCCCCCCAACAACGATTTTAAACGAGGTCTTTGATGCGAAACTACGGGTATAAAACGATATATGCCACCTGTATGTTCATTTCGCAACATGTGGAACGTTTTGCACAAGCACTCCGTTCTGCAGGGACGGCAAGTAAACGTCTGCATATGGAAGGTAAAGTCGGCCATATGTGCCAAGCGGTCCATCAGGTCCGAAGCCTTAACTGAGTTCCAAGTTTCTGGAGCATGCATGAATGTCGACTGGGAGGATGGGATGCCAGCATCGCAGTGCTTACCCCCAAACATTAAATTTTGACCTAGTACGCTATTTATACACCTGAGGGGAGCTGGGGTGGC
>JAHPZR010047709.1:0-17500 GCA_019787425.1 Platygyra sinensis
TAAATATATCTTATTAGACGCTTTGTTGTGTAGTATAGCTGAGTATTTTTACGAGTTGTGCCGTATTTTGGCGAACCCGTAAGGCGAGTCAAATTACAAACAACGAGTAAAAATTCTCAGCAATACTACACAACAAAACGTCTAATAAGAGATTTATTATCCAACACGCCAAATTGGTATGTTCGTGCTTGCGAATTTCGTGGATATTAATTTACAGGGCAATGCCTGAAGTATGCGAAGCGGAACGGAATTGGCGCGGGAAATCCAGCTTACTGATTGGTCAACGGCAGAAAACCTGTCTAACCGGTCCGGCTCTGGAGTACAAATACCGCGTGATATTTGTACTTGTCTTAGGCGTTATTTGTACTCTGCGAAGTGCAGTTGGATAATAACACTTGATATTTTGTCTTTTTCACGGCTTGTTTTAAAAAGTTAAAAAGGTCGTTGTTTGACAAAGATATTTAAGCTCTTGGGACCGTTTCGAGAAGAAAAAGGTTATTATTATAAGAATTGTTGCCAAATATTGAAGAATCTCAGTGACGATATTTTGAGTTATTTTTGTCACGTACAGAATTACCTTGAAATTGAAAGAAACCTCGAAAGAATAGTTTACTAAGATGTAAAAACACTAAAGAGATACTAGTAAACCATAAACTAACAAAGATGGTTGAGGATGGAAAAGATTAACACCGATTACAAATGGCGAAGTTGAAAAAAGTTAGGCTAAACTGTTCAAGATACGCGCAAGGCGTGACGTAGCTTCTGCAAGTCTTCAGGTTTTTCCATGTACTACTATGGCGTGTAAACCACAGTACAAGACACAAAAAAGTGTCATATTGACAAGAGATCTGGAGTTTTTCACTTTCGTGGCTAAGTTCTTTCACTGTTAACATTCTTGACGGTTAACTGTTGTAATTTTCAAATTTTTACACTCAAATGCTCAATTTTTGAACCGTTAATACAATGATTGCCGATAACCTCGACTATACTGAATCCATTGGTTAACCGACAAAACTGAACTTTTCCCTGAAACATAGCAGGACCGTTTGAGACCTCTTCGGAACTATTGTTTCGTGAATAGTACCGAAGATACATGTAAAAGAAAAACGAAAATTATTCCATATACTTCGTTGTCGAGGGGGAGGAGGATTCGACCACCGTGGCCCGACCCACAAAAACAGTGCCTGGCAAACGTAAGTGAAAGCAATCGAGAAATTGACTGCAGCAATACTGTTTAATTATTATTCTTTTTCCATTTGCATCACTTAGTGTGCGATGAGGCCCTTCAGCACCTGAGATTGATATGAGATAAATCGAATCTTTTTCTCTTATATTTTCTCATTTTGATCAGTATCCTGACAATTTGCATAATGTTGCAATACAGATAGGTAGTGTCCATGACTGTGATCAGCGACGTTAAGAGACGGATGAAGTTCAGTCCTGAATAGTCGATTTTAACCAATGCCTAAAATTACCATTCTAAAAAAGTCAAAAGTTCTTTCTTATCCGTTTAGGTTCCAGACGTAAAATCGGCAAGCGCATCTTTCGCTGGCTGAGGCGTTAGATATGTAAGTGGGCGTGCCGCCGTGCGTGCAGAAGGATTTGTGCTGGTTGGGCCTGCCGTACAGTGTGCTATGCTAACTGCTATAACAGCTGTAAATGGATCTAGGTCCTCATCGCCGTCCTCGGATAAAGCTAATAGTGTTCGCTAATATTATAAAGTCTTCGCTTCGCAGAGCAATCGGTTAGCTTCTTTCAATTTGACTGTTGTTAAAAAAACAACAACAACAACACACACACAAAAAGACTTGAGCAAGGTTTACCTGCGTAAATCACTGGTCAACACTGTATATGTGCCTGTATGATTTAATTAAGCCAAGCAAACTGAATAAAGCCATTTAGTTTACTCTAGTCTCAACTTGCCTCTTTATTATTACTAACGCGCTTTTCAGTACAGTTCTCAAGAATCGCCTTAACCCAATAGTACTGTCCGCGAAATTATTACATGGAAGACATTCGCAAATTCAAGAGAATCCCACATATGCAATTCCCAGGGAAAGTTTATTCATACCAACAATTCCAGGACATTTGAATGATTTTTGTTCGCAGTCTGACATGTACCAAATAGACTGACATGCAAACTCATAGTACTGTTTGGTTTGGCAAGCTGAGTTAACAGCACGCTTTAGTCACTGGTGAAGTAGCCAATCAGCTGTTTAAAGCTATGTTATCAGCGTGGAATTTCGGAGCTAGTCTATTTTGTTAGTCTCAGCATTAAAACAGGAACTGTCCTCATCATTTGGCTATAGTTAACGTTTCAAAATGAGAGTGATACACTCATTATTTGTCACAAAAATGTACATGATCCCTGGGAAACGCTTCTTAGGTCCGTCCACACTATGCAGGAGGAATTGAAACCGTAGCTTTAATTCTACGGTTAGGCCTACCGTCCACACTAATCCGTCACGAAAACGGGACGTCAAGACACCGCACGATGACGTCGGACACCCCACGATGGCGTGGCCCGGACACCCCTTGATGACGTCAGGACACCCCACCGACATCTTCTGAGCCCGTGATCCACGTGGAACACCCTGAACAGCGGTCACCACCCACTACAAGTAAACGCTTTGACCCCCAAAAACGGGGTGGTGAAGTGGGGTGATGACGTCACCATTTCTCGAACTTTTATTGGCGACCATCTTGGAGGAGGGGAAGGGCGGGGCTAACTAGTAACCTTTACTACTACTCTGGGACGCAAATTATACAGTGGGACTATCAAAACAAAGGAACGTCAGGCTGGACTGGCGCGAGTTCCTTTGTTTTTGGAAATCCCACTGTGTAACTTGCGTCTCGGCATAATAGATTCCGTACCATGTGACCGGATGGGCCCATTCATCGCGGTGCTCAGTCATTTTATTCACTATTTAACCCTTTCACGCCCAAGTAGCCGTATATATAATGGTCGGGTTCTTTGTACCACTTGTGACGTCATCGATTTAAATGTCACCAGAAGTCTAGATTAACAGATAGTAGATAGTACAACAGATTTATCTGGGCAACAATCGTTTCTGGATATCAAGGGCATTCTGACTTACCAAATTTTTATGTCCAGGCTTTGCCCATAATTAACACCAAACTTTTTACGGCAGCCAGAGAGAATATGACACGCAGAAAGTAGCGATAGTAAACGGGCCGCAAAAAAACAAAAGCAGAGGGACAAGAAAGAAATCGCAAAAAAAGTAGTCGCCTTGACTTGGAGGTCTCGATTTCTTGGTGCTCGAAAAGATCTTGGTGATCAAAAGGATCACAGCCGCTGGAAACGGAGTTGCTATTCGGAGTGAAGGGCGCGAAAATGGCTAACTACCGAGGGGAGAGAAATTTAGGAACTTTGAACAAAGCTGAAAGCTATTTCTTTGCAATTTTGCGCAAACAAAGATTTGCCTTTTGGCGTATAATTTTGTATAAAGTCTTGGGTTGAAATTTTGTCTTCTTGCCAATACGGTGTGCTTTCTTGCAGTATCAGCGATATCACAACTTTGGAACAGAGGAGTATGTTTTGAGGAATGGCGGTGTGTTGTGCCCAGGCCGCGGCTGCGGAATGGGTCTGTTACCAGAACCGAGCATGCGCTCTGTGAAGTGTCATGGATGCCAGGTAAGGAAATACACGAGTTATTCACTTTCGAAGGGTCGACTTCGGGGGTTTTAACTTGTAGCTGCTTATGAAAGATGCACTTTTTTGTCGGACTACGAGCTCAGTCGCGAGTCGATGGTACAGGTTCTTGGCCGCAACACAGGAGGGACACATGGGTGTTAGCGTTTAACTGCGCTTTCCATAGCATGAAGTAATTCGCAATAACTGAATGCTATTTTAATGGAGGTTATAGCCTCGCGCACAGCATTTTAATCAGACTCAATGAACTGCGGGGCTGTTGTAAAAGTTGCCGTGCCTAATCATTCTCCTGGAGATCAAGTGAGAGTAAAGTGCCTTGGCTAATAGTAAGACTTAAGAATCCCAGCCGGCTCGATCCTGAATCTCTCAATCCGGAAACCAACACTCGACGGGACAAACCTCCCATCGGGCACCTCCCACCGGGCACCTCTCATCGGCCACCTTCCACCGGAGCTCCGACCACCGATCGTCCTTGGGTAGACTTAATTTTATAACCGAGAGGCTTCGATACTAAAGAGAGATCTTTGTCAAGTATCTTCTGTCACGAGTTCATTCTCCTATTTTTATTTTCAGCTGGAGTTCTGTAAAGAATGCAAGGAGCCCTTCAGACGAGGCCACTCGTGCAATCAGAACCAGTCAAACCGGATAACTGCTGCTCCACCCAGCGTGAGTATATGTGCCTTGAAAGCCAACGATAACCTCAAAACGGTCTGCGTTACACCTCACTGGTGTTTGTTGTTCATCCATTAATACTGGATAAAACAGAAAACTCCCTGAACACCTACAGTACTACAAACTACAACACCTTGGGCACACAAGTGTAATTGAAAATCCTGTTCTCGTGTTATAAATAACTTGTGAACAAATTTTCCTAGTCGTTATTTATTAATATTCGTCCCTAATGCCCTAGAAATATCGAGTGAACGCGGAAAACGCCAGACGAGCGCGGTGGGAGGCTGAGGCGAAACAGGTGATTGAGCGGATCAGTAAGAAGTGTCCCGGATGTAGTACAAACACAGAGAAAAATGGTAAGGAAATATCCCCTCCAGCCCCCTCCCCCACAACTTGTTCCCAACACCCTGTCACATTTTCATCTTGTTTGCTTGGCATGGCACTTAAAATGTTTACTCAATTTATATCTGTTGTCCTGCTTTAGGCGGATGTAACCACATGTCCTGTACGCGGTGTCATTTTGAATGGTGTTGGATTTGCCTTATTGCTTGGAACCCGGAGTGCCAGGGCTCTCATTGGTTCGTACAGCGCTAGTGCGGTACAGTTCGCCGCTATATCTCATGTTCGTGACCACAGTTAGTTTCGACTGTTTTGACGACATTCACTTGGGTCGTCACGCGAAGATTGCGTGACAAGGACGAGGCTGGTGTCAGCGCGAAGCCACCACGGGTTGGCACATCTTGGAAAGTTCAGCTGAAAAACTCACGCCTGTCTTGATACATTCAATCTTTTCTTTTCCTGGATCTTCCTTTGTAGTTAGCGGGTTATTACTCATTGCTTGTGGTTTCCTATAATGTGAAGAAAACTGAGCAAATCGCAAAAACAAAAAAGAAAGATTTAAAACCTATGGCATAGCTAATATAGCTCCTTTGAATAGGCGTCTTGCTTTTTAGGTGTATACAGGGAAAATTCGATGTGTTACATGTCGAACGATTTATTTTGTAGACAAGTTCGACATTAGATAACTAGAGGGGAAAACTGGAAACAACTAAGGAGAAAAAGAAATATTATTAGCATGTTACCTGCCAAATCGAAACCAACGCTTCAATGTGCACGATGAATTGAATAGAACTATGCGCGTTTTCTATTACGTAGACTATTTTCCAAGCATTCGCGGTTAGTGCTAATGAAAAAGAATTAACTAGGTGGGTGAATGATCGTGATTTAGTTATGGAGTACGATCCTTCGCCCACACATTTTGCGTTTCGTAGCTGTTCACTGCAAGACAACGGCGGAATGTTCTGGATTATATAAAGAAGCTGCTGTGTTTGTATTTGGAGTCAACCGTTCTTGTCTTTACACTTTTTTAATACAAAACAGAGCAGGCCAGGATTAGCCGTAGGCGGAAAGCCCATCTTGAGCGTTCCCATCGTTAAGCGTATTTAGTATAAGGTTTTAATGAAGAATTATGAAATGTACTGAAGTGAATTTTAGCGTAGACAAAGTGGATTGGTTTGTAAGCCTATGCTGAGCAGTAAGAATAGATAGTTCAGCTGCGAGGCGGTGTCGAATTTTTCGCCACCTCTGTTCTGAACAGGCGACAGAATTCTGGCCGTATTATTCGGAAGGCCCAATAAAGGGATTCCCTGCCGAAGAGGACAAAGTGAACTGAGAAGAAAGTCTTTTATTTTCATATTTTACACATTTTTGACTTTTTTCTTGGTTGAAATACTCATATAAATAAAACACTTAAACAGAAAAATAATGCTCTTGTTATCTTTATCATTTATTATTTATTCTCTCAGCTCTACATTACGTCAGTGTTTCTTTTTTCCACAGCTGTGTCACTAGTCTAACTTTTCCTTAGCGGCTGTTCATCTTCTCGAGCCAGCTTTTCATGTTGCGCATCTTAGCATAGACGCCAAATGTTTTTCGTGCAGCGCAACCGTACCAGCTTGTAACTCCCTCCAGGTACCACTTGTCATCAAACCAACAGACCATTTGACCTCCATCATCACCCTAATCCACCAGCGCAGATCGTGGATTTGTGAATTACGTCCGTCTCGTTGACAGACTTGTATACGTCATCAGAAATAGCGATTACTGACGCTTCCTGAAGGGTATATGGTTGAGATCCACTAGATGATAATCTTCTCCAGCCTGTATCAGGTACCAAGTCTGGGAGGCATACGAGCCCCACACTGCACCGAGTGTTGCTGGAGTCTTCAGTTTCAGGAGCTCGATGTCGTGTGCTAAATGCACTGGACTGTCATAGTTTTCGTGCATTACGATCTTTTGCAACCTGTTTTTTTCCTTGCGCAAAGTCAGTTATATCGTAGGCTCCCATTCTACAAGAAACGATAAAGGTTAAGTTTGCATGCAAGCCAAGTGGCCCATCAGGCTGGAGCTTATCCCGATTTCTGTAGCATGAAGCGACTACTCCCCGTGGATGGGATGCTAGTCCACCATCCCCCCCCCCCCCCCCCTTTGCTGGATGTGATGCTCTGGCTAGGCACTATGAGAGTAGTGTCTTCACCAAAAACACGAGATAATGTCCCCAGCCAGGGCTCAATTTTCCGGACCGCTAGATCCGGAGACGAACGCACTAACCATGAGGCCACCGCGCCTCCCAATCTACAGAAATCAATAATCAATAAGACAGGGAATCCCGAAGCAAACAACAGCTGTTGTCCCGCAGGGTTTGATCGAACCCGCTTCTCCCGTATCCAATAATGAGGGGGTTAATAGGGGTATTTAAATCCGCCGATCCGCTAAAATTAATGGCTGAATCCGTCGATCCGCTCAAAAAATCAACTAAATCCGAATCCGCAAATTGTTTGCCGCGTTAGATGATATGCGAGATACAAAACGACTTTAGTTGTTGGAGTTGCCTTGCGTGATATCGTGTTTAGCGTTCAGAACGAAAATCTTGTAGATACAAGAAAAAGAGCAACTTATGGCCAATGCCATGCTTCTCAGTATTGATCAATAGCACACCAGTGAATTTACATTATCTGTTGACCCTTTCCGCGGCACGTTGGATCGTGTTAGTGATTAACGAAAATAACAATACTTTTACATCAGAAACCAGTTGTTGAACCTGATTTGTCACCCAAAACGTGTAGACCGTCTGTCAAGTTCTGGAATGTGTGGGCCTCCACCCTCTACTTCCTCATCTTCGTCAGTACTTGAATCATACTGACCCTGCAGCCTCCTCCAGATATTTGAAGCTGTCCCTGATAAATTATTTCTGGCATTGTCCCATGTCGGGCCATGGTTGTCTCCTGGCGGTTTGGTCTTTATCTTACGGTAGATCCATAGCTAAAGCATAGTTCCGCATTTCTTCTACTGCTTTGTCCGACCCTTGTCCGAGAGTTTTACATTTGCGAGCTGTGGGATGGAGGGAAGCTGCGATAAGGAAATGTCATGTTCCGGGTCCGGATACCAGGAGCTCTTTTCACTTGTATAGTGATAAACTGTCGAAGCCGAAAGGCGCTTAGTTGCCAAGGTCTCTGCGGCAGTACTCCTTCTTTGACAGCAACAGATGTTTGATGTGGCTAGTAGAGTGCAGATGTTCGACGTCAAGCTTCATGCAGCTGAGAAGATTGGTGGCATCAAAAGACAGCGTAGAAAACAGTGAAGTCGTTCTCTCCAGTCCCCAGACTATCACATCGACAGACCTAGCCGTTGCAGCAGAAACTATGCCTTGGGGTTCATTCAGTGTTATTTTGGAGCATCCCTCTTCATGTACCGAATCGAGTTTTCGTACTCAGTGGGTATTTCTTTGCAAAATTTGACCTTTTCCACGACCTCTGGCGATGTTCTTGGTGGAGGAGATTGTCCTTTCTTATGCACTGAGAAAGCATCATAAAGGTTTCCAGCCTTTAAAAATCGCACTGTTTCGGAATTTGGCGTGATTATCTTTAACATGTTTGACTGAGCGTCGCAAACATACACAGCCTAGTCTAACTCAACGCAAAGACCAACTGGTTGTTGCAATTGGCATTCTGAGACAAGCCATATTTTGACTATTCCTAGTCATTTTCTCCATTGCGTGACATCCGGCACCTAAAAGAGAGAAACTGAGATTTCTGGGGAACGTTGAGATCCACAATCCGAACTTCCAAACAACCAAAATCCAAAATCCGGGTCCAAAAACTGGATAAATCCGCGATCCGCTGTGATCATAGGATCCGCAGATCCGTTAAAACTTCGCTCTGATTCCAGAATCCGGGCTAAAATATTTACCAAATCCGCCGATCCGTAGACCTATTCACTCCCCTCAATAATATGCGCTGACCATTAACTAATCGCGCCTCACACAATACTCCTGTTGGCAAGCAAAGTGATGCCATAAAAAATGCTGTGATACATTCTCTGCAACTCGCTTCCGCGGCGAACATAGTCGTTTTCAGTAAAGTGCCTTGAGCAGACTGACGAGTTTCGGGTCGGCTCCCACTTAGCTCTCTTTTGTTTCACGAAATCGATCCAGTTCTTTCGGCGTTTCCTTGCTTCTGGACGTTCGTCGTCTAAAAATGGTATAGCATGTAAAATCAAACCGTTCTGTACATCTGGGAAGGCAGAACATCCGCCAACCACACATCTACCTGGCATATTCTTTACGTGTTACAGAAAGTCGAGTGAGAAACTTGCTATTGAAACTAATGTTGTTTGACTGAGATACCGGGTTGACGTCACAAGATAGTTAGTGCCCAATCCCTCAACTGCTCCTTTTTGTATCCAATATGGCGGAAAGTCCTCCAAATTACGATTTTCGTCGTCTGATTAAATGGAGATAGAAACCAGAATACGTTTAATTTCTTCAGAAAACGTCTTAAACATACATAGATTTTTGAAATTTCATATAATTGGCTAAGGGTGATAGGCACTTTAAGGCACGGAAGCGAGTTGCAGAGAATGTATCACAGCATTTTTTATGGCATCACTTTGCTTGCCAACAGGAGTATTGTGTGAGGCGCGATTAGTTAATGGTCAGCGCATATTATTGAGGGGAGTGAATAGGTCTACGGATCGGCGGATTTGGTAAATATTTTAGCCCGGATTCTGGAATCAGAGCGAAGTTTTAACGGATCTGCGGATCCTATGATCACAGCGGATCGCGGATTTATCCAGTTTTTGGACCCGGATTTTGGATTTTGGTTGTTTGGAAGTTCGGATTGTGGATCTCAACGTTCCCCAGAAATCTCAGTTTCTCTCTTTTAGGTGCCGGATGTCACGCAATGGAGAAAATGACTAGGAATAGTCAAAATATGGCTTGTCTCAGAATGCCAATTGCAACAACCAGTTGGTCTTTGCGTTGAGTTAGACTAGGCTGTGTATGTTTGCGACGCTCAGTCAAACATGTTAAAGATAATCACGCCAAATTCCGAAACAGTGCGATTTTTAAAGGCTGGAAACCTTTATGATGCTTTCTCAGTGCATAAGAAAGGACAATCTCCTCCACCAAGAACATCGCCAGAGGTCGTGGAAAAGGTCAAATTTTGCAAAGAAATACCCACTGAGTACGAAAACTCGATTCGGTACATGAAGAGGGATGCTCCAAAATAACACTGAATGAACCCCAAGGCATAGTTTCTGCTGCAACGGCTAGGTCTGTCGATGTGATAGTCTGGGGACTGGAGAGAACGACTTCACTGTTTTCTACGCTGTCTTTTGATGCCACCAATCTTCTCAGCTGCATGAAGCTTGACGTCGAACATCTGCACTCTACTAGCCACATCAAACATCTGTTGCTGTCAAAGAAGGAGTACTGCCGCAGAGACCTTGGCAACTAAGCGCCTTTCGGCTTCGACAGTTTATCACTATACAAGTGAAAAGAGCTCCTGGTATCCGGACCCGGAACATGACATTTCCTTATCGCAGCTTCCCTCCATCCCACAGCTCGCAAATGTAAAACTCTCGGACAAGGGTCGGACAAAGCAGTAGAAGAAATGCGGAACTATGCTTTAGCTATGGATCTACCGTAAGATAAAGACCAAACCGCCAGGAGACAACCATGGCCCGACATGGGACAATGCCAGAAATAATTTATCAGGGACAGCTTCAAATATCTGGAGGAGGCTGCAGGGTCAGTATGATTCAAGTACTGACGAAGATGAGGAAGTAGAGGGTGGAGGCCCACACATTCCAGAACTTGACAGACGGTCTACACGTTTTGGGTGACAAATCAGGTTCAACAACTGGTTTCTGATGTAAAAGTATTGTTATTTTCGTTAATCACTAACACGATCCAACGTGCCGCGGAAAGGGTCAACAGATAATGTAAATTCACTGGTGTGCTATTGATCAATACTGAGAAGCATGGCA
Source organism: Platygyra sinensis (assembly GCA_019787425.1). NCBI lineage: Eukaryota > Metazoa > Cnidaria > Anthozoa > Scleractinia > Merulinidae > Platygyra > Platygyra sinensis. Next base: position 10,673 of record JAHPZR010047709.1, read on the forward strand.
TTGGCCATAAGTTGCTCTTTTTCTTGTATCTACAAGATTTTCGTTCTGAACGCTAAACACGATATCACGCAAGGCAACTCCAACAACTAAAGTCGTTTTGTATCTCGCATATCATCTAACGCGGCAAACAATTTGCGGATTCGGATTTAGTTGATTTTTTGAGCGGATCGACGGATTCAGCCATTAATTTTAGCGGATCGGCGGATTTAAATACCCCTATTAACCCCCTCATTATTGGATACGGGAGAAGCGGGTTCGATCAAACCCTGCGGGACAACAGCTGTTGTTTGCTTCGGGATTCCCTGTCTTATTGATTATTGATTTCTGTAGATTGGGAGGCGCGGTGGCCTCATGGTTAGTGCGTTCGTCTCCGGATCTAGCGGTCCGGAAAATTGAGCCCTGGCTGGGGACATTATCTCGTGTTTTTGGTGAAGACACTACTCTCATAGTGCCTAGCCAGAGCATCACATCCAGCAAAGGGGGGGGGGGGGGGGGATGGTGGACTAGCATCCCATCCACGGGGAGTAGTCGCTTCATGCTACAGAAATCGGGATAAGCTCCAGCCTGATGGGCCACTTGGCTTGCATGCAAACTTAACCTTTATCGTTTCTTGTAGAATGGGAGCCTACGATATAACTGACTTTGCGCAAGGAAAAAAACAGGTTGCAAAAGATCGTAATGCACGAAAACTATGACAGTCCAGTGCATTTAGCACACGACATCGAGCTCCTGAAACTGAAGACTCCAGCAACACTCGGTGCAGTGTGGGGCTCGTATGCCTCCCAGACTTGGTACCTGATACAGGCTGGAGAAGATTATCATCTAGTGGATCTCAACCATATACCCTTCAGGAAGCGTCAGTAATCGCTATTTCTGATGACGTATACAAGTCTGTCAACGAGACGGACGTAATTCACAAATCCACGATCTGCGCTGGTGGATTAGGGTGATGATGGAGGTCAAATGGTCTGTTGGTTTGATGACAAGTGGTACCTGGAGGGAGTTACAAGCTGGTACGGTTGCGCTGCACGAAAAACATTTGGCGTCTATGCTAAGATGCGCAACATGAAAAGCTGGCTCGAGAAGATGAACAGCCGCTAAGGAAAAGTTAGACTAGTGACACAGCTGTGGAAAAAAGAAACACTGACGTAATGTAGAGCTGAGAGAATAAATAATAAATGATAAAGATAACAAGAGCATTATTTTTCTGTTTAAGTGTTTTATTTATATGAGTATTTCAACCAAGAAAAAAGTCAAAAATGTGTAAAATATGAAAATAAAAGACTTTCTTCTCAGTTCACTTTGTCCTCTTCGGCAGGGAATCCCTTTATTGGGCCTTCCGAATAATACGGCCAGAATTCTGTCGCCTGTTCAGAACAGAGGTGGCGAAAAATTCGACACCGCCTCGCAGCTGAACTATCTATTCTTACTGCTCAGCATAGGCTTACAAACCAATCCACTTTGTCTACGCTAAAATTCACTTCAGTACATTTCATAATTCTTCATTAAAACCTTATACTAAATACGCTTAACGATGGGAACGCTCAAGATGGGCTTTCCGCCTACGGCTAATCCTGGCCTGCTCTGTTTTGTATTAAAAAAGTGTAAAGACAAGAACGGTTGACTCCAAATACAAACACAGCAGCTTCTTTATATAATCCAGAACATTCCGCCGTTGTCTTGCAGTGAACAGCTACGAAACGCAAAATGTGTGGGCGAAGGATCGTACTCCATAACTAAATCACGATCATTCACCCACCTAGTTAATTCTTTTTCATTAGCACTAACCGCGAATGCTTGGAAAATAGTCTACGTAATAGAAAACGCGCATAGTTCTATTCAATTCATCGTGCACATTGAAGCGTTGGTTTCGATTTGGCAGGTAACATGCTAATAATATTTCTTTTTCTCCTTAGTTGTTTCCAGTTTTCCCCTCTAGTTATCTAATGTCGAACTTGTCTACAAAATAAATCGTTCGACATGTAACACATCGAATTTTCCCTGTATACACCTAAAAAGCAAGACGCCTATTCAAAGGAGCTATATTAGCTATGCCATAGGTTTTAAATCTTTCTTTTTTGTTTTTGCGATTTGCTCAGTTTTCTTCACATTATAGGAAACCACAAGCAATGAGTAATAACCCGCTAACTACAAAGGAAGATCCAGGAAAAGAAAAGATTGAATGTATCAAGACAGGCGTGAGTTTTTCAGCTGAACTTTCCAAGATGTGCCAACCCGTGGTGGCTTCGCGCTGACACCAGCCTCGTCCTTGTCACGCAATCTTCGCGTGACGACCCAAGTGAATGTCGTCAAAACAGTCGAAACTAACTGTGGTCACGAACATGAGATATAGCGGCGAACTGTACCGCACTAGCGCTGTACGAACCAATGAGAGCCCTGGCACTCCGGGTTCCAAGCAATAAGGCAAATCCAACACCATTCAAAATGACACCGCGTACAGGACATGTGGTTACATCCGCCTAAAGCAGGACAACAGATATAAATTGAGTAAACATTTTAAGTGCCATGCCAAGCAAACAAGATGAAAATGTGACAGGGTGTTGGGAACAAGTTGTGGGGGAGGGGGCTGGAGGGGATATTTCCTTACCATTTTTCTCTGTGTTTGTACTACATCCGGGACACTTCTTACTGATCCGCTCAATCACCTGTTTCGCCTCAGCCTCCCACCGCGCTCGTCTGGCGTTTTCCGCGTTCACTCGATATTTCTAGGGCATTAGGGACGAATATTAATAAATAACGACTAGGAAAATTTGTTCACAAGTTATTTATAACACGAGAACAGGATTTTCAATTACACTTGTGTGCCCAAGGTGTTGTAGTTTGTAGTACTGTAGGTGTTCAGGGAGTTTTCTGTTTTATCCAGTATTAATGGATGAACAACAAACACCAGTGAGGTGTAACGCAGACCGTTTTGAGGTTATCGTTGGCTTTCAAGGCACATATACTCACGCTGGGTGGAGCAGCAGTTATCCGGTTTGACTGGTTCTGATTGCACGAGTGGCCTCGTCTGAAGGGCTCCTTGCATTCTTTACAGAACTCCAGCTGAAAATAAAAATAGGAGAATGAACTCGTGACAGAAGATACTTGACAAAGATCTCTCTTTAGTATCGAAGCCTCTCGGTTATAAAATTAAGTCTACCCAAGGACGATCGGTGGTCGGAGCTCCGGTGGAAGGTGGCCGATGAGAGGTGCCCGGTGGGAGGTGCCCGATGGGAGGTTTGTCCCGTCGAGTGTTGGTTTCCGGATTGAGAGATTCAGGATCGAGCCGGCTGGGATTCTTAAGTCTTACTATTAGCCAAGGCACTTTACTCTCACTTGATCTCCAGGAGAATGATTAGGCACGGCAACTTTTACAACAGCCCCGCAGTTCATTGAGTCTGATTAAAATGCTGTGCGCGAGGCTATAACCTCCATTAAAATAGCATTCAGTTATTGCGAATTACTTCATGCTATGGAAAGCGCAGTTAAACGCTAACACCCATGTGTCCCTCCTGTGTTGCGGCCAAGAACCTGTACCATCGACTCGCGACTGAGCTCGTAGTCCGACAAAAAAGTGCATCTTTCATAAGCAGCTACAAGTTAAAACCCCCGAAGTCGACCCTTCGAAAGTGAATAACTCGTGTATTTCCTTACCTGGCATCCATGACACTTCACAGAGCGCATGCTCGGTTCTGGTAACAGACCCATTCCGCAGCCGCGGCCTGGGCACAACACACCGCCATTCCTCAAAACATACTCCTCTGTTCCAAAGTTGTGATATCGCTGATACTGCAAGAAAGCACACCGTATTGGCAAGAAGACAAAATTTCAACCCAAGACTTTATACAAAATTATACGCCAAAAGGCAAATCTTTGTTTGCGCAAAATTGCAAAGAAATAGCTTTCAGCTTTGTTCAAAGTTCCTAAATTTCTCTCCCCTCGGTAGTTAGCCATTTTCGCGCCCTTCACTCCGAATAGCAACTCCGTTTCCAGCGGCTGTGATCCTTTTGATCACCAAGATCTTTTCGAGCACCAAGAAATCGAGACCTCCAAGTCAAGGCGACTACTTTTTTTGCGATTTCTTTCTTGTCCCTCTGCTTTTGTTTTTTTGCGGCCCGTTTACTATCGCTACTTTCTGCGTGTCATATTCTCTCTGGCTGCCGTAAAAAGTTTGGTGTTAATTATGGGCAAAGCCTGGACATAAAAATTTGGTAAGTCAGAATGCCCTTGATATCCAGAAACGATTGTTGCCCAGATAAATCTGTTGTACTATCTACTATCTGTTAATCTAGACTTCTGGTGACATTTAAATCGATGACGTCACAAGTGGTACAAAGAACCCGACCATTATATATACGGCTACTTGGGCGTGAAAGGGTTAAATAGTGAATAAAATGACTGAGCACCGCGATGAATGGGCCCATCCGGTCACATGGTACGGAATCTATTATGCCGAGACGCAAGTTACACAGTGGGATTTCCAAAAACAAAGGAACTCGCGCCAGTCCAGCCTGACGTTCCTTTGTTTTGATAGTCCCACTGTATAATTTGCGTCCCAGAGTAGTAGTAAAGGTTACTAGTTAGCCCCGCCCTTCCCCTCCTCCAAGATGGTCGCCAATAAAAGTTCGAGAAATGGTGACGTCATCACCCCACTTCACCACCCCGTTTTTGGGGGTCAAAGCGTTTACTTGTAGTGGGTGGTGACCGCTGTTCAGGGTGTTCCACGTGGATCACGGGCTCAGAAGATGTCGGTGGGGTGTCCTGACGTCATCAAGGGGTGTCCGGGCCACGCCATCGTGGGGTGTCCGACGTCATCGTGCGGTGTCTTGACGTCCCGTTTTCGTGACGGATTAGTGTGGACGGTAGGCCTAACCGTAGAATTAAAGCTACGGTTTCAATTCCTCCTGCATAGTGTGGACGGACCTAAGAAGCGTTTCCCAGGGATCATGTACATTTTTGTGACAAATAATGAGTGTATCACTCTCATTTTGAAACGTTAACTATAGCCAAATGATGAGGACAGTTCCTGTTTTAATGCTGAGACTAACAAAATAGACTAGCTCCGAAATTCCACGCTGATAACATAGCTTTAAACAGCTGATTGGCTACTTCACCAGTGACTAAAGCGTGCTGTTAACTCAGCTTGCCAAACCAAACAGTACTATGAGTTTGCATGTCAGTCTATTTGGTACATGTCAGACTGCGAACAAAAATCATTCAAATGTCCTGGAATTGTTGGTATGAATAAACTTTCCCTGGGAATTGCATATGTGGGATTCTCTTGAATTTGCGAATGTCTTCCATGTAATAATTTCGCGGACAGTACTATTGGGTTAAGGCGATTCTTGAGAACTGTACTGAAAAGCGCGTTAGTAATAATAAAGAGGCAAGTTGAGACTAGAGTAAACTAAATGGCTTTATTCAGTTTGCTTGGCTTAATTAAATCATACAGGCACATATACAGTGTTGACCAGTGATTTACGCAGGTAAACCTTGCTCAAGTCTTTTTGTGTGTGTGTTGTTGTTGTTGTTTTTTTAACAACAGTCAAATTGAAAGAAGCTAACCGATTGCTCTGCGAAGCGAAGACTTTATAATATTAGCGAACACTATTAGCTTTATCCGAGGACGGCGATGAGGACCTAGATCCATTTACAGCTGTTATAGCAGTTAGCATAGCACACTGTACGGCAGGCCCAACCAGCACAAATCCTTCTGCACGCACGGCGGCACGCCCACTTACATATCTAACGCCTCAGCCAGCGAAAGATGCGCTTGCCGATTTTACGTCTGGAACCTAAACGGATAAGAAAGAACTTTTGACTTTTTTAGAATGGTAATTTTAGGCATTGGTTAAAATCGACTATTCAGGACTGAACTTCATCCGTCTCTTAACGTCGCTGATCACAGTCATGGACACTACCTATCTGTATTGCAACATTATGCAAATTGTCAGGATACTGATCAAAATGAGAAAATATAAGAGAAAAAGATTCGATTTATCTCATATCAATCTCAGGTGCTGAAGGGCCTCATCGCACACTAAGTGATGCAAATGGAAAAAGAATAATAATTAAACAGTATTGCTGCAGTCAATTTCTCGATTGCTTTCACTTACGTTTGCCAGGCACTGTTTTTGTGGGTCGGGCCACGGTGGTCGAATCCTCCTCCCCCTCGACAACGAAGTATATGGAATAATTTTCGTTTTTCTTTTACATGTATCTTCGGTACTATTCACGAAACAATAGTTCCGAAGAGGTCTCAAACGGTCCTGCTATGTTTCAGGGAAAAGTTCAGTTTTGTCGGTTAACCAATGGATTCAGTATAGTCGAGGTTATCGGCAATCATTGTATTAACGGTTCAAAAATTGAGCATTTGAGTGTAAAAATTTGAAAATTACAACAGTTAACCGTCAAGAATGTTAACAGTGAAAGAACTTAGCCACGAAAGTGAAAAACTCCAGATCTCTTGTCAATATGACACTTTTTTGTGTCTTGTACTGTGGTTTACACGCCATAGTAGTACATGGAAAAACCTGAAGACTTGCAGAAGCTACGTCACGCCTTGCGCGTATCTTGAACAGTTTAGCCTAACTTTTTTCAACTTCGCCATTTGTAATCGGTGTTAATCTTTTCCATCCTCAACCATCTTTGTTAGTTTATGGTTTACTAGTATCTCTTTAGTGTTTTTACATCTTAGTAAACTATTCTTTCGAGGTTTCTTTCAATTTCAAGGTAATTCTGTACGTGACAAAAATAACTCAAAATATCGTCACTGAGATTCTTCAATATTTGGCAACAATTCTTATAATAATAACCTTTTTCTTCTCG
>JAHPZR010047709.1:20000-25810 GCA_019787425.1 Platygyra sinensis
GTAAGTCTATACATTTGGTGCATGCAAGACATCAGTTGCCGGTATTTAATTGCTCATGACAAGGATTACTTGACACTGATTTAACCTCTCTCTTTCCTACATCGCATTTCGCGGCAACCCAGTTAAGGAAGAGCTGCTGGACCATGTATTGTATCTAAATTCTTTCTCTTTTGGGAGGTAAGTTAGTCTGGAGCGTGAGCTGGTGAGAGTGGACGAGCTTTGATATTAAGTACTACTACACATATAACGCCTGAAGAAACACGGAGAATTCATCGAAATACGTTTTCGCTAACGTTACTAAGAAAACTAGCAGATTTTACTAAAGGAAAAAAAAATTGCTATTTTCTCTTAAAAGTTAAAAAAAATAGCCTACACAAGTGAATCTAAAAGGTGTCACTCTTGCCCTTGTTGTCTTCACATTTACAGGCTTTCGCTGCAGATGTGGCAGCAACAAAAACGGCAAAAGACAGAAGGAACACCTTGAACTCCTGGTAAAAGAAAAAACGTGAAATGTACAAGATATTTTTTGGGTGAAAGAGAGATGAAAAGCAAAGCAACAACGACCTCTGTACCCTCATCAGTCTGAGCCTGCATGCATAAGACACTATTTATGGGCATGGTCAAGCTTTTTAACTGAATGCAGAGGATCACGAGCCACAAAGGACCAACCATGGCCGACATGGGTTTTTTCCGAATTTCTCTTGGGTAGACAATGCAGGTGAGAGGATTCACTCGAAGTGTAAATGGAACCACTAAATGCTTGTACCACATACGCTTTCTCCGCGCTGACGATCATGAATTATAAATTTTGTAACAAAACTTACCATTTTCTTCTTGTAAATGAAAAGTTTCGTTCTTCGTTCTTCTTGTAGCAGAGGACTTGTACCTCTCTCGACTGAGAATGGATACAAACTCACGTTGAACCTTTTTTTTTACCATTTGACGGCTGTTGAATGCTTCCTCGTATTCAAATTGATATCAAGGATGTATAAGTATTTTACACCTGCCGTTGAACATTGTTTCAGCTCGTCTAATGTGAAATTGACCTCGTATTAGAGTTAGCACTTCCTATTTTTTAATGGCAGTTTTCCGAATTCACCCTTTCCTGTCCTAAAAATGGTTGTTTCTGACAGCAAAACTGGCCTACATTTGAAATTTTTTAAAAAGCAGACAGATATTGGTAAAGACAACTTTTTGTTGCGGTTTTCTATCGGATAACTCTTGAAGCGCGTGAGAATTCAATTCATGATGATGATGATGATGGTCTTTATTTCTTCATGTCGAAATACAACCAGCGGGACTTGGAGATCAATGTTAAGCGCTTCCCTTATAGCCATCAAAGTATTGCGCATGTACTGAAACTATTTACGACAAATCTGTAATGGTTCCCACGCAATTTTCGACACTTAGGGGGGGGGGGGGGAGGGGAGAGGGGGGGGCAATGGATTTACTAAAATTTGTACCAGTGCGCTGATTCATCTTACTAAAGTAAAAATGTTCTCAAATATATATGGAGGGAAGCAGAAAGGAATAACTTTTTTTGGATTCAGTACATGTCACACCGGAATATAATAATGACTCTGACGGATCAGCGTTTTGCATCTGTTACTCTTCGTGTTTACTTCCATTAACTGTGCCTCGTAACAGATTTAATTACGTTTGAGTTCGCCGTCATCTTTAATGGTAGTACTAGCTTCCAAGTGCTAGCTACCTTTGTAGTGACTTTCAGGCTAAACTTGTCAGTCTTCTTTGCCTCAAAATCGAAACTCTTTTCTTGATCCCTTGGTATTAACGCGCGTTACATCAAAGAATTAGCTCTTTTCCCCTCTCTTTTCAGGGAGGGCATCAAATAATTACGTACGGTGACTGTTCCGAAAATGACGGCCTCTGAGGGTAGCGAACCTATGAAACTGATTAGTGACAAAGGTAGCTAGCACTTGGAAGCTAGTACTACCATTAAAGATGACGGCGAACTCAAACGTAATTAAATCTGTTACGAGGCACAGTTAATGGAAGTAAACACGAAGAGTAACAGATGCAAAACGCTGATCCGTCAGAGTCATTATTATATTCCGGTGTGACATGTACTGAATCCAAAAAAAGTTATTCCTTTCTGCTTCCCTCCATATATATTTGAGAACATTTTTACTTTAGTAAGATGAATCAGCGCACTGGTACAAATTTTAGTAAATCCATTGCCCCCCCCTCCCCCTCCCCCCCCCCCCCCTAAGTGTCGAAAATTGCGTGGGAACATTACAGATTTGTCGTAAATAGTTTCAGTACATGCGCAATACTTTGATGGCTATAAGGGAAGCGCTTAACATTGATCTCCAAGTCCCGCTGGTTGTATTTCGACATGAAGAAATAAAGACCATCATCATCATCATCATGAATTGAATTCTCACGCGCTTCAAGAGTTATCCGATAGAAAACCGCAACAAAAAGTTGTCTTTACCAATATCTGTCTGCTTTTTAAAAAATTTCAAATGTAGGCCAGTTTTGCTGTCAGAAACAACCATTTTTAGGACAGGAAAGGGTGAATTCGGAAAACTGCCATTAAAAAATAGGAAGTGCTAACTCTAATACGAGGTCAATTTCACATTAGACGAGCTGAAACAATGTTCAACGGCAGGTGTAAAATACTTATACATCCTTGATATCAATTTGAATACGAGGAAGCATTCAACAGCCGTCAAATGGTAAAAAAAAAGGTTCAACGTGAGTTTGTATCCATTCTCAGTCGAGAGAGGTACAAGTCCTCTGCTACAAGAAGAACGAAGAACGTTTCATTTACAAGAAGAAAATGGTAAGTTTTGTTACAAAATTTATAATTCATGATCGTCAGCGCGGAGAAAGCGTATGTGGTACAAGCATTTAGTGGTTCCATTTACACTTCGAGTGAATCCTCTCACCTGCATTGTCTACCCAAGAGAAATTCGGAAAAAACCCATGTCGGCCATGGTTGGTCCTTTGTGGCTCGTGATCCTCTGCATTCAGTAAAAAGCTTGACCATGCCCATAAATAGTGTCTTATGCATGCAGGCTCAGACTGATGAGGGTACAGAGGTCGTTGTTGCTTTGCTTTTCATCTCTCTTTCACCCAAAAAATATCTTGTACATTTCACGTTTTTTCTTTTACCAGGAGTTCAAGGTGTTCCTTCTGTCTTTTGCCGTTTTTGTTGCTGCCACATCTGCAGCGAAAGCCTGTAAATGTGAAGACAACAAGGGCAAGAGTGACACCTTTTAGATTCACTTGTGTAGGCTATTTTTTTTAACTTTTAAGAGAAAATAGCAATTTTTTTTTCCTTTAGTAAAATCTGCTAGTTTTCTTAGTAACGTTAGCGAAAACGTATTTCGATGAATTCTCCGTGTTTCTTCAGGCGTTATATGTGTAGTAGTACTTAATATCAAAGCTCGTCCACTCTCACCAGCTCACGCTCCAGACTAACTTACCTCCCAAAAGAGAAAGAATTTAGATACAATACATGGTCCAGCAGCTCTTCCTTAACTGGGTTGCCGCGAAATGCGATGTAGGAAAGAGAGAGGTTAAATCAGTGTCAAGTAATCCTTGTCATGAGCAATTAAATACCGGCAACTGATGTCTTGCATGCACCAAATGCATAACTTACGTAGACGAGTTCTTCCTAAATATCAAGATACCTTCTGATTTTTTCTTAGATCACATACGGGGCAAAATTACTGAATGCTGATTGGCTGAGACAGAGGGCATTTTTTCTTAATTTTTGTAATTGCCCCGGGCAAAATTACTTGATGCTGATTGGCTGAGCACGCCTGCATTGAGTTGGTTTCCCGCTTCAAACGGATTTTGAAAAGAAATTTCAGAAACGCATCGCTTAGCTTCTGAGTTTGATCTAAACACGGTTATTTCATCTTAACGTGAAAGAGAATCAACATGCAACAAAGCGCAGTCTTTTGGTGGAAAAGCAAAAGGATTTTTCCGACTAAAAATGCATTGATTCGCAGCCTGAAAAACGTTTGAGTGGAGACGGCTGGTGTTGCACGAAACATAGAATTACAGAACTTCATGGCCGCCAAACTGAAAGTTAATTTCTTCGTTTTGCTTCGGGTCGCCTTATTAGTATTACAGCTCACTTTATCGGCGTAAAAACAGCGAAAATTTTGTTGGTACGTGAAGTTTTCACAGTGGAAAGGACAGTTTTGGATTCAAGAAGTTATAAGAGCTCGTTTGGACACTTGTCTACGTCTATCATCGATCGAAGAACAAGTAGTTTCACGCCGTTGCAAGCTTCGCAAAACAGGTGAATAAAATTAGATTGCTTATAGTTTTGTTTGTAACGAAATGGCTTTGAGTGAATTGAACCAAGTTGCTGTGTTTTGCTTACTATTATAGTAGGCTTTCCCCGTGTTACTGCTAGCCTGTTAAATAATGACAACCGGCAAACCTGTTTACGCGACGGCAAGACCTTGAACCTTTGTACAAAATTTTGCCCTTTATGTGATAAACAAGTAATCGCAAGTGCTCTCGGGCAATTAAGGATTAATTTCACTTGTATTTTCAAAGTTTTCCAAATTGCCCTCGTCGCTTCGCGACTCGGGCAATTTTGTGAAAACTTTGAAAATACTCGTGAAATTAATCCTTAATTGCCCTCGGCCCCATGCGATTACATATACATATTAAACGGGATTCCACCCGTAATCAAGTGTCAAAATACACATTGAAAATGACAGAGACGGCAAGGATTAAGAAAGAACAGGTTGATGTTGACACCGAGAAAGAAACAGAGACTTTCCGAGTGCCAAAGACTTCACCCAATGATGAAGCGGGAGAGATCGTCTACGACTTTAAGAAGGTTATAACATGGTTACACTGTACTACATATACCGGCTGTAGGTTATTCTGATGTCTGTTGACCAAGGACTTTCCTGTGCTAAAAGTGTCACCTCTCTTGACGTCTCTGTAGCTCTAAATTATTATCTGTCTTGAAATATCCTGGGCCGGGTTGTTCAAAGCCCATATTAAGCTAACCCTGGGTTAGCGAGAATTTTGATTTCAGTTTTATAACTTCTTGGTTAGGTAATCTGTTTATATTGTTTGACCTTCAGCTTTAAGCTGTAGTAATCTCAAACTACACCAAACGTTAGAGGTGAAAAACACTTTAAAACAAGAAAAAATAGTGCTTCAGTTAACATTTTATCCTGGGTTAACGTTAACCGGCTTTCGAACAACACGGCCCTGGACATCAAAATTGGTAAAGCCAAGAAATCAAACAGCCTATGTGTCCCATTTAAGAAACAAATCCGACAAACTTGTGGAGATTAAACTATTTCAGAAACTGCCTTTCTTATGTCAAATTGGACCCTAAGCCTCGTCATTACTGATTAGTCACTTTAATTCAAGAGCTCTTATGGTTTTTAGCAAATCACGTATGACCTTGTTTGGCAGAATTTGACGATGGTCCATCTACCACGACCAATTCCTGCTTTTGAGCGATTCAACCGATGATGTTCCTAAGCCAGCCGCCTTAGCGAGATTGCTGGAACTTGAAGTTTGTAGTGTAACTTTATAACGATCCATGGCACCATTCGAAATAAACTAAATACATTTCCCGAACTCAATCTCTGATCTCACGGCATTCCTTTCTAGCTGAGGTCAATATGACTACGACTAAATATATCTTATTAGACGTTTTGTTGTGTAGTATCGCTGAGTATTTTTACGAGTTGTGCCGTATTTTGGCGACCCGTAGGGCGAGTCAAAATACAAACAACGAGTAAAAATTCTCAGCATACTACACAACAAAACGTCTAATAAGGATTTATTATCCAACA
>JAHPZR010047710.1:0-13339 GCA_019787425.1 Platygyra sinensis
GGAGGCTCCGCTCAAAAGGGATATCTTTTTCAGGATTTAGGTATATAAAAGGGTAGGGATTTCACAAGTTGAGGTATATATAACAATTATTCCATGGGCCCGCGTTGGATATGAAGTGATAAAATAACCAACGAGCACGTAGCGCAAGTTGGTTATAATCACTTCATATCCAACAAGGGCGAATGGAATAATATTGTTTTAGTAAATTCTCAAACCAGGTTTTGCCGCCGATTTTTATTTCCACAATTTTAGAAAGGGAAAAATTTTAAACTTGGCGCACTATTTTCATATGACGTAAAACCCCGACTATTGGCTCATAGTCGGAGTTTTTTAGCCTGTCAGAAAGCTAGAAATGCAATAGTCGGAGCTGAGAATTTACTAAAAAAGGGTAGAAAATTGGTAATTTTGATTATTTAAAAAGGCCTTTAATTGTAATATTACGAACAGACGCCCCCCAATAACTGTATCCTCATTCAGTTGATTTATTAAGCGCTACATGAAAATGAGAACAAGACTTCCTGAAGTAGGTTTGTGAAAAAAGTACCTTTTTTCAATAAAAGGTATATAAATGGGGTACCTTTTATCAATTATGCCAAAATGGTATATAAAAGGGTAAGGGGTGGGACCTCGGGGAGGAGCCTCACCTTATTAAACTTTGTTAAATACCCCCCAGGGCAGGGCATGTAACTGTCATTGTGCTTCTCTTTACCCAGATGGCATTACAAACATTGCAAGGAATTTAAGGCTGTGGTATACAAGTGATAGACTAACGCTCTATCCAGGGAGTACCAGGAGTGGAATATTCATAGTCACTTTATGCACCTGCAACTGGAGATAAGCCAGATATCAATACTTCAATGCAAACTTAACTTTATTTTGTATCACCCAGAAAATAATGAGACCATGGGGACAAAGTCTTATCAGGCCAGGCGAAATATCTTTCAGATCTGGTTTAGCTCATCTCCCCCTCTAACTTTCCTTGGGTCTCCAAGGTTAAACAGTTGATGGCCTTAAGGCTGAGGGAATTAACAAATTACTAACCTCTTCTAATTTTATTATAATCAAAGCACTTTTTACTTATCTTTCTCTTGGTTTCCTCAAATAGAATGCCTCCTAAAACTGCAAGAACTGCAAGGCTCTGTCATAGAATGTTGTTCATGTAAACTGCGAACTCTGTTACCCACCAATGGCGTTGATGGACTTGATAAAAACATGGACCTTTTGAAAGCGGTTCTACAATCTGAGGAGGAGGAACAAAAATTGTGCAACTTCTGTATTCAGAAAGTTTATCCTTCCAAACCGGCAACATTTTACTGTTCCGAATGTGACGTGTTAATGTGTGGCAGTTGTTCAGATGTTATTCACTCTCAATTGGAATTTCGTTGTCATGACATCACTCGAGCAAGTACTGTTAAAGATGAGACAGGGGAGGTTCAAAGGTCGAAAGTCTCATCTCAATGCTCATCTAGCTGTTCAACATTAAGTAAACGATCTTCCAGTATAAAGCCCAGGCTAAGCACCAGGCCTTCAAGTGGGTTGTTGGACTATTCAGCAATACCAGGTAATAATTATTATAATATATCAAATACAACACAAAGTTGTTTGCCTTCGATCTTCAGGGCTTGAAAAAAGTGCAGTCCAGTCACCAGGACAAGTAGATTTTTTTGCCAGGCAAGTAACTTTTCATTCTCACTTGGCTGGTGGGCAACAGCTCAGTCAAGTTGCTTGTCTGCCAACTAAATCAAGTAAAAAGAAAACTTGGTTTTATCAACTGGGCTGATTATGTGAATTGGCCACTGTAAGGAGATTCAAAATCTCTTTATGGTGGCCAATTCACATTATTATACATCAGACTCACTATGAAAAATCTGATTGGTTGAGAGCATTCACTCAATTCACAATAGGTTGTGAACTTGACATGATAAATGCAATATCTGCTGCAGATATTGCATTTATCATGTCAAGTTCAACGTCTGCCTGGTTACTAAGCCCCTTGGAGTGTTCTCCTCAGAAACGAAATGGCTGAACGCTTCGCTTCTGTTTCTGAGGATGAATTATGTGAAAAATGTATAATAAAACAATTATTGTATTCGGTTCTCGCATGATATCATGAATTATCAAAACCTCGTGTCTGTGTTATCTGCCTTAGCCTTAGGCTTCGGCAGATAACACAGACCTCGGTTTTGATAATTCATGATATCATGCTCAACCTCATCCAATAATTGTTTATTATCAACTTAGTTGCTAAAACCAAATTATCTTGTAATACTCCCGATGCAGCACCACAGCTTCTTTAGAAACTTACTCCCTTTATTAAAAAGAAATCTAATACCACACTTGCCCAGGGCAAGCAAAACTTGAGAGCTGCTTGTCTCAAGTCAAGCTGGAATTCAAGATTTTCCTGAGCCCTGTTCTGTGACGGCAATAAGTTAGATAATTAGCAAAGCTAAGTTGGCAAGGGCAGGGAAAGCTTACTGGTTTGACCAGTGTTCCCTGGCTCAAGAAATCAAGTTAAAGCATCTCCAGGATCTTTGCATTGTTTTCTTTGGTAAAGTTGCTTACAAACAAACAAGCTTTCCTTGGGAAATGTCGTGGTCATTTTTTACTGGCTTATGAAATGAACAAGATGTTTTTCTTCAGCAGTGGCGGTTCTAGGGGAAGGGCCCGGGGGGGCCGCGCCCCCTTATTTTGGGTAAAAAATGAAGAAATGATAGAAGGGAGAAAAGCCAGCAGGGCAAATAAATCAACCCCCCCCCCCTCCCCCACCCCACCCCTTGCCCCTAGCTCAAGGTCTGGATCTGCCACTGTTCAGTACCAAGTTTTCATTCTCAATTTTAATCTGCTTGTGTAGATTAACAATGGGTGTTTGTTTGACAAGATTTTCTTTGGCTAAATTTTGAATACTCTTGGTATAGTGGATTAGAGATGGGGTGGGGTACTATTTGGTGGGGTGTCCATTCTAGGAGATTCATTACAATCTTAGTGGAGTCAGGCTAATTAGTAAGCTTCAGCTTTTGATAAACTTTGTGCTATGTTGTTTCTTGTCTTGGAAACTTCAGAGTGTCCTGTTCACAAGGAGTTGACGAAATTCTACTGTCGGAATTGTAGATGCTTATGTTGTGCATCTTGTCACAAGTATGGCAGCCACAAAAACCATAGCTGCTTCCAAGTTCATGAGGCTGAAGAAAAGGAAAGAAAGGCCCTTGTTAGATTACAAACACAAGTTGAACAGCATGGTGAAAAATTTATAAAGGGACGAGGAGAAGTGCAGAGAACTATCGAGAATGTGAAGAAAAACACTATAGAAGTAAAGGATATAGCGCGGAGATATTACAGGGAGCTACGAGCTGCCATTGATCAGGGAGAGAAAAGTTTGATAGAGGATATTGACAAGAGGAGTGATGCAAAGTTGAAAGCTTTAAATGAACAGCTTAGGTAATGATAATATTGATTCCTAATGAATGTACAGATATCTGTTAAGGAGTCTGTGAATCTTGTTGTTGTTGTTGTTATTAATGTTTATCTATTTGGCACTGCAAAACAACGTGGGAATGCGGCCTTCTTTAGATGCAAACCTTCGTTACTTAGTATAATCAGTAGATGTACCAATAAACTCAAAACCTAAATTATTACAATTTTTTACATTGGGAAAATGTCTTTTTGCTTACAGTCAAATGATTGAAATCTCAAGCTTGACCACAACGGCTTGTAGAAACTGTGACAATGCTCTGAGTTTGGACTATTATGAAATGCTGATGCTTAAAAAAGACGTGGAAACAGAGATGATGGATGTGCTTGAGCTTTTATGTGAAATAACTCCTCTGGCTAAGGCAGACCTTGGCTGTCAGTTCCCTAATCATGAAAAACTCTTGGGCAACATTCGTAGCTGCGCCAAGCTTGTCTTACGTAAGTATCATGGCTTGTGATAATCGCATTTCATTTCTCCAATTCCAAGGGCATAAGGCCCAACAACGTGAACAACTGAGAATTTTCAAAATTCTGTAGGAAAAAAGTGATGACTGCCAAGCTAACTTGAACACACTTAATAACTTGATTATCACAAACACAAAAAGTGAAGTTTTGACGACACGAGTTAGTAAAACAAACCGGCAAAAACACTTTTATGTATTTAGGCGTGTAGCAGGTTATTTTGGCCTCGTACAAAATTATCTTTAAAGTGAAGGAAACCCAAAATAGTACTTTAGTAAGATAGAAAAACACTCCAGAGATAATTATAAAACATAGAGGAACCAGAATGGTTAAGGTTGGAGAAGATTCATACGGATTACAAAACAACGAACTTCAAAAATTTCGGCTGAACTTTTTAAGATATGCAAACCGTGCTCCTTTAATCCTCAGCACCAGGTCCTCCAGAGAAGCTGACATGCAGATTAACAAGGGACAACAATGTTCATGTGAAATGGGATCCGCCAGAAGACAACTTGTTCCTGTATTCAGTGCTCGGTTACATTCTACAAAGCAGCTCTGGTAAGTGTTTGTGTGAGATCAAATTCCCGTCTGATTTGCTTTTAGTGATAACCTGCCCTCGGCTTTCTGGAAATATGGCTACCAAAACGGCTTTTTCAACAAATTGGATGAAAATTTAACATTTCGTAGTGAGGGGAAACAAAATGACGATACCAACAATACAGAGGTTCAGAATTGGATGAAGTCATCGCAAATCACTCAAAATGGTAATTTGATTTCCTTTAGCCAAGTGGTTAAAAATATGTAAAATTTTCTTACTTTCACAACAGCTGCGAAAGCTCAGGCTCACTATAGTTTCTTTGATCAATTCAATTACTTACGGCTGAATTCTTTGAAGTGCTTGTTATTCCTCACTCTAATTGAAAGTCATATGATGCAAGATCTTTTCCCGTTAATACAACCACCTCGTTATTACGGCCACTTCTGGCCTGAAAAAAAGCTCAGTCAGTCATTTTTCTATTGAAAGAACCCCTTTAATACGACCAGTTTTCCATGGCCCGAAGGTGGTCGTGTTAACGGGGTTCCACTGTATAGTCAAAAGCCGCGCTAATGACTACGGACAAAAATCTTTTATTCAATGTTGTCTTCAAAGTCGCTGTAGTGATTACTTAAACTCCTTTATATTCTAGAGGAGAATACCTGATCAAGCTGAAAGGACAGCCCGTCCTGATAAGATTCAACATCACTCCGTGAAGTGACATCTTCGTTTACATCTTCGTTATGTAATACACCTACAATTATTGAGTCAGCAGAAAATGAAATTACACACATTTATCACGCCAACGACAGATAGTTCATCTTCACGTCAAAATTAAACTTCTCTTACCTTCTGCTCAAGAAGGTACTGATCTTAATCTAAATCATATTTTATCTTAATCTACATCATATTTTACTATTTCCAAATTCCATAGCACATAATATCAACACGTTATAATTTCACAATAAATACTCGATTGTTTGTTTATTTTGTTTGATTTGCATGCACGCTAACTCTATTTGAGAGGAAACGCCGATAGCAGATTAGCTTTTGGTTGCCCTGAGCAAAGGTCAATTCTCGTTTTGTTTCTAGTCTCCAACATCAACGGGAAGTCACACGCGAAACTCAGTATTCACTTCAAACACTGTAAATGCTCGAAAATAGAGCTACACCGTCAAAGGAGGAATACTCTTCTTATTTTTTTCATCTATGAACATGAAGTTGTGC
Source organism: Platygyra sinensis (assembly GCA_019787425.1). Taxonomy (NCBI): domain Eukaryota; kingdom Metazoa; phylum Cnidaria; class Anthozoa; order Scleractinia; family Merulinidae; genus Platygyra; species Platygyra sinensis. Next base: position 5,693 of record JAHPZR010047710.1, read on the forward strand.
ACTCGTAGCCAACTTGAGTTGCGGTGTGTTTCTACCTAACGCCTAGAGCTTACTTATCAGAAAAAAGTCGATGCGTAAGCCAAATGTAAAAGAGATTTTACGCTTCCTTGAAGCGGCACCACTGAGTACTCACTACTGCAGGTGCATGCGATCAAGTTAATATAGTAAGGGCAGGCAGCGTGACCGAGTGGTTAGAGCGCCGGATTTGAAATCCGTAGGTTGCGGGTTCAAATCTTGTTCTGACCGCTAGCTGATGTTGCTCTCGCTGGCCCCGAGTTCAACTTCTACGCTTGTAAACAGCCAGCTGGTCTGCCTGCCGCCAGTTGGGATTCTTAATCTAGCTATGTTTATTTGAATATTTATTTATCAATGCATGTTTGTTTTCATTGGTCCTGAAAAGCACCAATGGAGAGTGGCCAATTACGTATACATCTTTTTACAAAGTAATACTGTGCTGTGCATGATGCTCTTACAAAAAAATAAAATTGTTGAATGTTGAAATGTGCCTATAGGGCCAGTCTGGGGCGTGTCTAGAGGTGTCTGGCTTGAACTGGCGTATGTTGGACGGTAAGCTGCCTGTTGTATTCGGTCATTGTTCTTAGCAATTACTTTGATTTTGATTGTGGTTTTACTATGGTTTGAAAACCGCTCCCGGGAAACCGCTCTATTTTGCAGTTGAACGCATCAGGTTTTTGTCGAGCCTTAGCACCGAGCACTGAAATCAGAGTTTCGACTACAGTAGTTTGATACCAGTTATAGCTACTTTGCGCAAGAAAACTATGGAAAAAGACACATAAGTCTGAGTGATATGACATCGGCATGACCCCGGACTATTTGCAGACGTCAGTAGCAAGGGGAACCCCCGGAGGAAACCCTTCACTCGGGTATTTTGATTCCGTAGGGAAAACTCCATGGCCCCTCGCCAATTAAGTTTATAGCACAGGCACGAAACTGCACTTGTTTTTCAACAGGTAAGTTCGCTGTAGTCTTGTCTATTATCAGTGAGGTCTCGTGTCCTTTGTAGATGGTAACAAAACTGTCATCTGGACCTGAAATGAATTAAAAAAATAATAAATAATAAAATATTTATACAGCGCTAGCATCCTTAAAGTTCAAAAGCGCTTAATAAGAGCAACAAAATAGTAGTTATAAACATGCTATTTTAAAAAGGAAAGTTTTAAGTTTGTTTTTAAAAATGGACACTGAGGAGCTGTTCATAATGTCGGAAGACAGTTCCAGAGTGCGGGCCTGCTACGGGAAAAGATCTTGCATCATATGACTTTCAATTAGAGTGAGGAATAACAAGCACTTCAAAGAATTCAGCCGTAAGTAATTGAATTGATCAAAGAAACTATAGTGAGCCTGAGCTTTCGCAGCTGTTGTGAAAGTAAGAAAATTTTACATATTTTTAACCACTTGGCTAAAGGAAATCAAATTACCATTTTGAGTGATTTGCGATGACTTCATCCAATTCTGAACCTCTGTATTGTTGGTATCGTCATTTTGTTTCCCCTCACTACGAAATGTTAAATTTTCATCCAATTTGTTGAAAAAGCCGTTTTGGTAGCCATATTTCCAGAAAGCCGAGGGCAGGTTATCACTAAAAGCAAATCAGACGGGAATTTGATCTCACACAAACACTTACCAGAGCTGCTTTGTAGAATGTAACCGAGCACTGAATACAGGAACAAGTTGTCTTCTGGCGGATCCCATTTCACATGAACATTGTTGTCCCTTGTTAATCTGCATGTCAGCTTCTCTGGAGGACCTGGTGCTGAGGATTAAAGGAGCACGGTTTGCATATCTTAAAAAGTTCAGCCGAAATTTTGAAGTTCGTTGTTTTGTAATCCGTATGAATCTTCTCCAACCTTAACCATTCTGGTTCCTCTATGTTTTATAATTATCTCTGGAGTGTTTTTCTATCTTACTAAAGTACTATTTTGGGTTTCCTTCACTTTAAAGATAATTTTGTACGAGGCCAAAATAACCTGCTACACGCCTAAATACATAAAAGTGTTTTTGCCGGTTTGTTTTACTAACTCGTGTCGTCAAAACTTCACTTTTTGTGTTTGTGATAATCAAGTTATTAAGTGTGTTCAAGTTAGCTTGGCAGTCATCACTTTTTTCCTACAGAATTTTGAAAATTCTCAGTTGTTCACGTTGTTGGGCCTTATGCCCTTGGAATTGGAGAAATGAAATGCGATTATCACAAGCCATGATACTTACGTAAGACAAGCTTGGCGCAGCTACGAATGTTGCCCAAGAGTTTTTCATGATTAGGGAACTGACAGCCAAGGTCTGCCTTAGCCAGAGGAGTTATTTCACATAAAAGCTCAAGCACATCCATCATCTCTGTTTCCACGTCTTTTTTAAGCATCAGCATTTCATAATAGTCCAAACTCAGAGCATTGTCACAGTTTCTACAAGCCGTTGTGGTCAAGCTTGAGATTTCAATCATTTGACTGTAAGCAAAAAGACATTTTCCCAATGTAAAAAATTGTAATAATTTAGGTTTTGAGTTTATTGGTACATCTACTGATTATACTAAGTAACGAAGGTTTGCATCTAAAGAAGGCCGCATTCCCACGTTGTTTTGCAGTGCCAAATAGATAAACATTAATAACAACAACAACAACAAGATTCACAGACTCCTTAACAGATATCTGTACATTCATTAGGAATCAATATTATCATTACCTAAGCTGTTCATTTAAAGCTTTCAACTTTGCATCACTCCTCTTGTCAATATCCTCTATCAAACTTTTCTCTCCCTGATCAATGGCAGCTCGTAGCTCCCTGTAATATCTCCGCGCTATATCCTTTACTTCTATAGTGTTTTTCTTCACATTCTCGATAGTTCTCTGCACTTCTCCTCGTCCCTTTATAAATTTTTCACCATGCTGTTCAACTTGTGTTTGTAATCTAACAAGGGCCTTTCTTTCCTTTTCTTCAGCCTCATGAACTTGGAAGCAGCTATGGTTTTTGTGGCTGCCATACTTGTGACAAGATGCACAACATAAGCATCTACAATTCCGACAGTAGAATTTCGTCAACTCCTTGTGAACAGGACACTCTGAAGTTTCCAAGACAAGAAACAACATAGCACAAAGTTTATCAAAAGCTGAAGCTTACTAATTAGCCTGACTCCACTAAGATTGTAATGAATCTCCTAGAATGGACACCCCACCAAATAGTACCCCACCCCATCTCTAATCCACTATACCAAGAGTATTCAAAATTTAGCCAAAGAAAATCTTGTCAAACAAACACCCATTGTTAATCTACACAAGCAGATTAAAATTGAGAATGAAAACTTGGTACTGAACAGTGGCAGATCCAGACCTTGAGCTAGGGGCAAGGGGTGGGGTGGGGGAGGGGGGGGGGGGTTGATTTATTTGCCCTGCTGGCTTTTCTCCCTTCTATCATTTCTTCATTTTTTACCCAAAATAAGGGGGCGCGGCCCCCCCGGGCCCTTCCCCTAGAACCGCCACTGCTGAAGAAAAACATCTTGTTCATTTCATAAGCCAGTAAAAAATGACCACGACATTTCCCAAGGAAAGCTTGTTTGTTTGTAAGCAACTTTACCAAAGAAAACAATGCAAAGATCCTGGAGATGCTTTAACTTGATTTCTTGAGCCAGGGAACACTGGTCAAACCAGTAAGCTTTCCCTGCCCTTGCCAACTTAGCTTTGCTAATTATCTAACTTATTGCCGTCACAGAACAGGGCTCAGGAAAATCTTGAATTCCAGCTTGACTTGAGACAAGCAGCTCTCAAGTTTTGCTTGCCCTGGGCAAGTGTGGTATTAGATTTCTTTTTAATAAAGGGAGTAAGTTTCTAAAGAAGCTGTGGTGCTGCATCGGGAGTATTACAAGATAATTTGGTTTTAGCAACTAAGTTGATAATAAACAATTATTGGATGAGGTTGAGCATGATATCATGAATTATCAAAACCGAGGTCTGTGTTATCTGCCGAAGCCTAAGGCTAAGGCAGATAACACAGACACGAGGTTTTGATAATTCATGATATCATGCGAGAACCGAATACAATAATTGTTTTATTATACATTTTTCACATAATTCATCCTCAGAAACAGAAGCGAAGCGTTCAGCCATTTCGTTTCTGAGGAGAACACTCCAAGGGGCTTAGTAACCAGGCAGACGTTGAACTTGACATGATAAATGCAATATCTGCAGCAGATATTGCATTTATCATGTCAAGTTCACAACCTATTGTGAATTGAGTGAATGCTCTCAACCAATCAGATTTTTCATAGTGAGTCTGATGTATAATAATGTGAATTGGCCACCATAAAGAGATTTTGAATCTCCTTACAGTGGCCAATTCACATAATCAGCCCAGTTGATAAAACCAAGTTTTCTTTTTACTTGATTTAGTTGGCAGACAAGCAACTTGACTGAGCTGTTGCCCACCAGCCAAGTGAGAATGAAAAGTTACTTGCCTGGCAAAAAAATCTACTTGTCCTGGTGACTGGACTGCACTTTTTTCAAGCCCTGAAGATCGAAGGCAAACAACTTTGTGTTGTATTTGATATATTATAATAATTATTACCTGGTATTGCTGAATAGTCCAACAACCCACTTGAAGGCCTGGTGCTTAGCCTGGGCTTTATACTGGAAGATCGTTTACTTAATGTTGAACAGCTAGATGAGCATTGAGATGAGACTTTCGACCTTTGAACCTCCCCTGTCTCATCTTTAACAGTACTTGCTCGAGTGATGTCATGACAACGAAATTCCAATTGAGAGTGAATAACATCTGAACAACTGCCACACATTAACACGTCACATTCGGAACAGTAAAATGTTGCCGGTTTGGAAGGATAAACTTTCTGAATACAGAAGTTGCACAATTTTTGTTCCTCCTCCTCAGATTGTAGAACCGCTTTCAAAAGGTCCATGTTTTTATCAAGTCCATCAACGCCATTGGTGGGTAACAGAGTTCGCAGTTTACATGAACAACATTCTATGACAGAGCCTTGCAGTTCTTGCAGTTTTAGGAGGCATTCTATTTGAGGAAACCAAGAGAAAGATAAGTAAAAAGTGCTTTGATTATAATAAAATTAGAAGAGGTTAGTAATTTGTTAATTCCCTCAGCCTTAAGGCCATCAACTGTTTAACCTTGGAGACCCAAGGAAAGTTAGAGGGGGAGATGAGCTAAACCAGATCTGAAAGATATTTCGCCTGGCCTGATAAGACTTTGTCCCCATGGTCTCATTATTTTCTGGGTGATACAAAATAAAGTTAAGTTTGCATTGAAGTATTGATATCTGGCTTATCTCCAGTTGCAGGTGCATAAAGTGACTATGAATATTCCACTCCTGGTACTCCCTGGATAGAGCGTTAGTCTATCACTTGTATACCACAGCCTTAAATTCCTTGCAATGTTTGTAATGCCATCTGGGTAAAGAGAAGCACAATGACAGTTACATGCCCTGCCCTGGGGGGTATTTAACAAAGTTTAATAAGGTGAGGCTCCTCCCCGAGGTCCCACCCCTTACCCTTTTATATACCATTTTGGCATAATTGATAAAAGGTACCCCATTTATATACCTTTTATTGAAAAAAGGTACTTTTTTCACAAACCTACTTCAGGAAGTCTTGTTCTCATTTTCATGTAGCGCTTAATAAATCAACTGAATGAGGATACAGTTATTGGGGGGCGTCTGTTCGTAATATTACAATTAAAGGCCTTTTTAAATAATCAAAATTACCAATTTTCTACCCTTTTTTAGTAAATTCTCAGCTCCGACTATTGCATTTCTAGCTTTCTGACAGGCTAAAAAACTCCGACTATGAGCCAATAGTCGGGGTTTTACGTCATATGAAAATAGTGCGCCAAGTTTAAAATTTTTCCCTTTCTAAAATTGTGGAAATAAAAATCGGCGGCAAAACCTGGTTTGAGAATTTACTAAAACAATATTATTCCATTCGCCCTTGTTGGATATGAAGTGATTATAACCAACTTGCGCTACGTGCTCGTTGGTTATTTTATCACTTCATATCCAACGCGGGCCCATGGAATAATTGTTATATATACCTCAACTTGTGAAATCCCTACCCTTTTATATACCTAAATCCTGAAAAAGATATCCCTTTTGAGCGGAGCCTCCCCGTAGGGAGTAACGCCCCCCAGTTGCCTCGCTCAAGAACACAAAACAGTGTCTAGTCTCACTGGTAACACTCTCTTAAGACTGCTTTATCCAGAGTCAAGCACTGAGTACTAATAATATTTACTCAATTGTGTGCTCTGATGCTCTTTGAATAGTTTCTGTTTTGATTATGGCGCTTATTCAGGATCAGCCCTTTTAAACAAATCAAAATTTGATTTTGTAAACAATAACAATAAGTAGCAATGTTAGCAATGCAAAATCTAGAACTGAAAATACTGTAATTCAGGAAAATAAATTTAAAAGGCTGATTTTGGTTGAGCTGCATGTGCCATACTATGTTTTTTTATTTAGACTTCTCAACAGACAATTCAGTCTGATGTTAAAGTGAATTATAAAATATTGTGTTTTTTAAAGGTAATACTATTTATTGTTATTCAACAAATTGTAACACTATCCAAATATGTTCATGATGCTCTCGATATCTGTCATCCGTAGGTAGCAGATATCCGGCGATATACATAGCTTCGTACATGGGAAGAAAAAGTGAAGTGAAAAAATATCGACAGAAAGGTTTAAAAATGTTACGAGCTTGGAAATCAATTTTGTTATCAATTTGTTGAATAATAAAACAATATCCTGCTCAATCTCGCGGAATATCATCTGATTTTAGCTGACTCGGCCTATGGCCTCGTCAGCTAAGTATCAGACGATATTCTGCTTGATTTCGCAGGATAATTGTTAAATATTCTGCTCTCATATGCAGTAGTTAATAGTGGGGGCAGCTCTGAAGTGAGTGAGCAAGGTAACAATATTACATCCCTTGGGAGAGATATGGTTAAGAAGTGTTCATAAAGAACTATACACTGTCTAACATTCTCACTGACAGATAGAGCAGAACTTAAAAATATTAATATTTAATTTCTAAATGAACTGTTTAAAGTGTTGCTGTTTCAAAGTTTGCATATTTGTGCTGCTAGACTCATCAAAACTCTTATTGGTTCTTCCTTTAACAGCTTATAAGAAATCAACACTCCAATAAAACTCACAGACATTTAAATGTTAAATTTAAATCTCAGTGAGTTTTACGAGCGTCAAAATCCTTTCTCAGCTTGGAAATCTTATCTCATCCAGGTCAATTTCTTAATAACAAACCATTTCGTCAGGTTAAGTCTTAAGTAAGATACAGTAAAAAATTATTTACTGAGTATTATACACTAACTTTCTCACTGACAGATAGAGCAGAACTTAAAATACTTAACTTCTAAAATAATGAACTGTTCAAAGTGTCGCAGTTTTGTACTGCTTGGCTCGTCAAAACTCTTACCTGTCCTTCCTAGCTTTAATACAGCTTACAGGAAATCAACACTCCAATAAAACTCACAAAAATCTAAACATTAAATTTAAATCTGAGTGAGTTTTATGAGTGTGAAAATCCTTTGTCAGCTTGGAAACCTTGTCTCGAATCCAGGATAATTCCTTCATAATAAACCATTTGTCAGGTTCTATTTGTTTTT
>JAHPZR010047711.1:7500-11988 GCA_019787425.1 Platygyra sinensis
ATTTAAATAACACACATTCCATCGCACAGTCCACACGCATACATACATGCTCGTTCCACAGATGGGGTTGCCATGGGCTCTCCGCTCGGGCTACTAATGGCAAATGCGTTTATGTGCAACATCGAAGAAAACTTGACACCTACATCAACGTGTGGAGGAACACAAGCGATCAATAATCGGCTACCACGTAAAGGATGATCACGGAAAGGATCCGGAGACCATTGGAAGCAACTTCGAGATTATTAAGAGCAGTTTGCTGTAAGGATCAACTAAGGTGATGCAAGATAGAAAAAAACCGATTTTCCCAAACTTTGCCAGAATAAAGGCCTAGGTGAACTAGTTCTAAAAACATAAGTTTCAGGTCGTTTAGATTTTTATTTATTTTTTTGGAATTTTTTTGTATTTTGCGCTCGCAGCGGCCTAAATTGACACCGAAATCGAGCATTTCCCGGAAGCTCCCGTATAAAAAGTGAAAGCGTTGTAGAAAAGATCAACCCAGGAAATCAGAAGACCTTATTTCCTCTGCTTATTGCCGGTGTGAAATTTGAAAGAGAGTTGAACCTGAATTTTTGACGAAGTTTTAAAATTTATGCTCCGCGACAGAGCTCACCAACTCTGAATTTAGACGAAATTTAAGAGCGCCTTTTTTTCGTGACCCAGTGAGTGGTGGCACATGGTCCAAAAAATGACTACCCTCATATTTCGCTCAAAGATAACTCATGATGAGCTAATAAACGTGGTATAATTTCTTTGCTAGATCTACTTTTGTTTTCCAGAAAATTCGCAAAAACTGTACAACCTGCCGACCACTTCAAATATGGCGGACATTAGTGCGCCGAGTATCAACACAAGAACTTCGCTCCTGAAAAGTGCAAAAGCAAGTTCGCGTTTTTTCTTTTTGTCTATTTGTATGGGAGGTATTGGAAAGTTATTTAAGCCGAAAATCAGGAATTTTCATCTAAATTTGAATTCACAGCGCGTGTTTAAAAACCACCAATATTTCATGGTTTCAAAATCTAGTTTTGGAGCATTTTTTCAAGACGAGTTTTCCCTATGCGGTATAACTCCGAATCACTTGAGATTTAAGTTTGTGATTAGTGGAAATGTTCTTCTTTTCAAGCATATAAAGATTAGTTTGGGGCTTTAAATAGAGTGTGTGCACGTGACGTCATCAAATTCTCAAATCCAAACTAAAGAGCCACGATATGTTTTATCCTCACCAGGCATAAGAGGTACCAAATTTATTCCTGTTTACAACTTTTCAGCTCAGTAGCATCCTTCGTTTGGAAACCAGCACATTTTTAAGTTTCAGGAAAAGTGCTTTTGTAAATATTTTTTTGGTTCGGTTTAGATAATCAGTCGACTAGATAGCCAAAGTAAGTTCCAGATGTTCACACTATTTACTGGCCGCCATGTTGGAGGACTAAAGAGGTCCTCCAACATGGCGGCTCCATACTAGGCTCTGTAATTTTGTGCGGAACATTTCGACGAATATCTCAGCTATGGGAGAACACTTACACCTTAAACTTGGAGAACTGTCTTCTTTATTTATCGTCTACAATGTCACAATTTTTTTACTTTATCCGTTGCATAGTTTTGGATTTTATTTTTTATTGCGTGACAGTGCACACACTCTATTACTGCGCGGAAAATGCCCGCTATCGCTACCTAAAGGTGTCAACAAGTGCAAATAATCTAATTAGAGTCTCCGCTGTCGAATCCAATATTAAAAGCAAATCTTAGTTGTAAGCATCCCATTAAATTAAAATAAATCCTGATAAGCTCACCTTGTAAATCCAGTGGCCGTATGTGGGGTTTCCCCCCTATTTTCTGTTCAAAATAATAGTCGTCTTATCTTCCGTTCAACAGTGTTTGCCGAACGAGATGAACCGATCTGAACAGCACCTGGATGGCTCTTGTAGAAACATCGCAATTCTTGACAGTATGAAGCATTTGTTAGGTTCTATCCTTCTAAAATGTACAAGTGAGCTTGTAAATAAGTCAGTTTTAACCATCTTAGTGGCCGAAACGAGCAAAATTACCGAGTCCCGTGCTAACATGTTCGAAACGTGTGTTGTTTGTACGTCACGCAATGACATGTCACACGCCATGTAAGACTTTAAGGAAGGCTCGCGAAAATGGAACCTTGATTGGTGCTATATTTTGACCACTGTAATACCGATGCAGTGCTCTACCAACTGAGCTATCAAGCCATCTGGGAGCTGGTCATTTTGTGAGTACGTAATATTTTTTTCTCGCCACTTCGCGACTCGCCTTCTCGCCGCTTAATTCTGTCGCCTCCAACGAGAAAGAAAACCTCTGGCACCCAGGTTAGTAGATGATGATCAATACTCTTATTAACCGAGCTAAGTCGGTCTGTATGGAAGAATCTTGACCGAGGTCGTAAGTACCGACCGAACGCAAGAACAATTTAATTTGTTTAATGTAACTGGTTTGTATTGACGTTTTGCTTGCGAACGGCGATGAGCCGAATTTAATTCTTCCGAAGTTTTCTCTTCCTCTCTACTTTTTTTCTCATCGGCTTTTTGGCACTTAGATTAAAAACAGTCAATGATTTTGCATTCTAGTTTGCTACTTTTTCACTTCAAAACATTACCGGTCTAGATGCCGGTCTAGATGGGAAAATCTAGGGGTGCTTTCCATTTTGCCAAACTGACCGGTCAGAGATCGGTGGAAATACCTGAGGAGAATGGAACGACATTTTCCGATTAAACCGGGCCAACCAATAGAAACGGCTTTTGTCATTTCAAATTCTTTTTCCGAATTATCTAATTAGGGCAAAGAACCGGTTTGTCAGAAATGGATCGGCGAATTTTGATCGGAATATTCCGGCCGAAATATGTGGACCACCTCCAGAAGTGATCCCCAATATTCCGGTCAGAAGAAACCGAAACAGACCTCTCCATTTGAATTCCGACCGAAATTTCCGGAATGTTTAGTTGTTTACCATTCAGTTACCCAAAAAACCTGGAAATTTCGGATGGAATGTAAATGGAAAGATTAATTTTGTCTCCCCGAACGAAAACGGGATTTCTTGAAAGGTACACCAAAATTCCCAAACGGAATTTCCCAATGGAAAAGTGCGTTCTAATTGCTAGTTTTTACTACAATCATGGACAAAAGTCTTGGGACAAATTTACATTCGTGGCGCTTTTTCACACGCGCCAAACAAGCAGTCAGGTGCGAATTCATCTACGCTTGTTCAGCCTCTCTCCCCCCCCCCCTACAATGTTGGACAGATGTACACGCTCTATTTCTCTAGATTGTCAACATTGTATGGGGGGGCGGTGGGGGGGGGGGGGGGGGGGAAGCAACGCATTTTGAAACGGTAAACAGTGTTTTTTTTTTTAAACTCCGTTTTAAAAACACAGAAAATTGATGCATTCACACAAGTGTCCCAAGGAATTTTGTCCACGATTGTCTGATTTTTACGTCTCATGGAAAAATGCACAATTACGATGTTATTTGGCCCTAAATGCATTTAGGACCCAAGAGTGTGAATATCTGAGTTGAAAAAGGCATTTATTAGAGATTTTACCCGGCTTTTCCGTGCTTTTTTAATGGTTTTGGACCCGCTGAGAAAGGTATTGATCTCACATAATATAGAAACTTCTGTATGTGATGGCAATGATAATGGAGTCGCTTGATTTTGGTTACGTAACGAACTGTTAACATTAATGTACAGTTCTCCAGATACTTCAATATTTAAACGACAAATCTGGTATTTAAGCCAATCTTAGTGACTACCTTAACAGTTATTGGAGCTTGTTTCAGTGATTACAAATATAGTGAGGCGCTTTACTCTTCGGGTAGTGACGTCAGCGTTCACTGGTCATCGCGCAGTACTCAGCGGCGAAGAAAGACAGTGTTAATTCAATTTCCTCAAAGTATCGACTAAGAATGCCAGCCAAAATATATTTTCAACACGACAGTTATGGTCCTTTTTGGAAATAAGTTCACAAAAGTCATGTCACAGCACGCTGGCAGTGAATGCAACGGTTCTCACTAAATCCAGTGTAGAAGAGTTAACTTTAAAACAATTCTTAACAATGAAAAATGAGAACCGTGTTCGCAGAGCTCAAAATTAAGTTTTTTCCAGCAATAAAGGTGTGGAAGATCGATTCCAAATACAGTTGACTTCAACACGTCTTAAATGTCAGCTTTTGGAAATAGTTAGGCAGATTTTTAGGTTTTAAAGTGAGTACCGTGGATGAGAACCGTTGAGTTATGCAAATAAAAAGGGATCAACTTATTGCGCATGACATCAAAAAAATGTCACACAGTGTCATTTCGTAAACAAATAAAGGGAAATGACTCCCAATGGCTGGAAACAACTTTCAAATGCTTGGTTCGGTACCTTTTGGGTGAAAGAAGTGTTTGCGATGCACGCTCACTGCCTGCATGCATCACATATTCATGCTACAGTTGACTTCGAGATTTGACAATTCCGCGCGATTTCCAGGGGTG
>JAHPZR010047713.1:0-16640 GCA_019787425.1 Platygyra sinensis
AATTTAACCTAAATAGTCACTTAGGAGGTTTTTCCACTACCATCTTCAATTGTTCACAGCCACCAGTGACCACCAACATAAAGCTTACCCAATTTGTAGGGTTGATTAAAGGCAGCCCAATAAGAAGTCCCAAAATCCTGATTGGCACAGTACATTTTCTTTTAGACAATGGTAATGTCTCCCTGTTGAGGTACAAAGCCCCCAAGAACTTCTTAAAACTTCAATTACACAGACAACAATGGATCAAAGATGTCAATTGTCTTATACCCATGAGCATGAGCCAAGACTATATCACTCAAATCACAGTGTGCAATCCATTAACGAAACCTTGACTAAGACCCAAGTGATTCAGAAACCCACCGGCAGAAATTTGCCATTTTTATTACCCAAGAATACAAAAACTTACTTTGCCAGAGTACAAGAAATTAAGGCTCTGACACTGGTTTTTTACTGTTCCTTTCCACTCATGTTTTCGTTATGCATGAACTTAAGTCGGATTTACTATGAAATTTACCTCACATTGACAAAGTCCACTTCAAGATGAAAATATACTACAGGAAAAATGGCAATAGGTTTATCATAGAAATTTATCTTGAAATGAAGATTCAACAACTCACCAGTATCATAAGAGTTGGTGGTCTTTCAGTGTAGCAACAAATCAATAAGAGCAATTGATATCTAAAATATAAAGTTCAGTCAACCAGATATGGCCAACTTTCAAAACAAGACATTATTGTAGCTGACCCAATGGCTCACATCAAACTTGTGCTTTGGGAAACTACATGGATACTCTCCAACTCAACAAAACTTATGCCTTAAACAATGTCAGACTAAAATTTACAAATATGCACACTACCTCCAAACGCCATAAAATAAAGAAATGAAAGCCACAAAAGTCACGCCATATACCATACCCCTTATTAAGTACAAAGATGAAGTTGGCACATTCTCCATAGTAAATGGCCAAATTCTAGTTGTTTAACAAGCTTTGGAGTCTCTGAGCTGTACTCTCTGTCTCTAATTTAGTAAGATCGGACAGCTATTCTAAAACTTATTGAAAACCCTGAGAGCTACAAAGAGATGTCGAAGATATATAACCCTTTTACAGCAACACAATAGAAGGGCATAAGCCACAAATGCGTTAGGATGTAGTGATAACAACTTCAAAGCATTATACAAGACTGAATGTTCACCACTTCAGAGGATTTTTGATTCTTTTAATTTGTTTTCATTATGTTCACTGACTGAAGTTGTTCTGTTCTGCTGTGATGTCAGTTTTTCTTTTTATGCTGCCTGGTACCTGGTTTACTTCCTGCACTGTCAGGAATGGCCCACCATTTTCCAGGGCACCACAATGCCTGCATGTCCACAAATATCTTTATTTCAACCGTCACCAACATCTATGGATGACTTACAATACATTTCCACATTTTTCTCAAGATCTGTGGTAAAACCCCAAAATCATGCAACTCAAGCAGATATGGCGAGTCAGATAGAGTCCATGGAAAGTACCTGGTGACTGTGATGGATTGTGTTCCGTGACAATAACGTCCATGGCCTGTACATTGATGATCATGAAGTCCATGATTTACCAACTGAAGACCCAGGGAGGAGGAAGCAATATCCCTCAACATTAGTGGAGAGAAGGAACACAATTTTTGCACCAGGAGCTGAATAGCCTGAGAGGAGAAGTACCAGAATCCTTGGTGATTGTTATGGGGTTGACCTCTATGAACTCATGATGTTAGACATCTATGCAGTTTATGAACAATTTGTCCAAGGCCAGGAAGCTCCAATACTGAGAAGGCTAGAAATGGCAGGTGCAAATACAGACTCTTTAGGAATTCCAAATGAAACACTGAACTCTGTAGACATGACAGAATTTGATAACAGTTTGATAACACTCACTAAGATAACAAATGAGCCACTGTTTGACTAGGCCATGGAAACCATAATGTTAGAGATTTTTAGTAAAGATGTCATGGTTAACAGCACTGAAAGCTTTGCTCAAGTCTAAAAACATTCCAAATGACAAACTATGGTGATCAACTGCTTTCTGTATTCTGTCTACTAAACAAAGAATGGCATAAACTGTACTATGTTAAGATCTGAAAGCAAACTTAGCAGGGTAAAATAGACCATTCTGTGTAATGTGTAATGTCGCAAGTGAGAGGACAAACATACATGTCCCCTTTACATTGCTTTATTCCAAACATTTAATCATTCTGTTATACACAAGCTTTATCACCATCTTCATTCACTTATCATAAACCTTACCAGTAGTTTATTTAAATAGGTACTCTGTTCAAACCTGAAAATCCATTTTCGAAAAGGAGGAAGCAAGACGAAGCCATCTTGATCTCAATGCTTACAACCAAGCAGTTGATGAATTTTGCAATGCTGGAAAACAGGTCAGCAAGTTGAAGATTGTGGCCTTTGAGAAAGGATCAGGTAGCCCAGCTGATAGGGTGTGACTTCAAAAAGGAGCTTATGATCCTCTACATTTGAGACCTCTCAGCAAGAACCCAATTGAGACTAAGAAAACTGCACTGGGAATTGAGTTACTGTATCAGGAGGGCTGCCCAATGCTCAATGCATTTAGGAGATCTTTGCATCTCTTGTGGGATAGAGGAAGTGTTCAAAAGAGCAAAAAAAATCTGCATGGAGCTAGTACTGTCATATGGATTATTTTTTGCTGGTGGATTTAAAAACACACCTGTCAATACTGATGGCCCTTTGATGTGTTGATAGTGGAAATGTTAAGAAAACTTCAAAAGTAGTCGTAAGCAAGTTAGAAAGTGCATTCCTCCTGCCTCTTTTAAAACAGAGCAGATTCTCAAAGCCAGAGATCACAAACTGATCAGAACAGCCAAGAAGCAGGTCCTAGTGGGAAACAGGACCCAATATCACAAAGTTCTATCCATAGTGTCCACAATGGAAACCATAAAAGAGAGGAACCAGATTCACAATATTTAACTGCTGCTAGTGGTGGAGGCTTTGTGCCACTGAGTCAGGAAAGCCAGGAAAGCCATCTCAATTGGACAAAACAAATCCAACTAGTCATTTGATTTAGTGATCTTAAAAAAAAAACCAAACAACATCAAAGGGTAAAATCAAATGAGAATAACATTGTCCTCTCTGCTTTTTAGATTTCCTGGGATACACAGAGAGTGTGATGGTTGCATGGGAATTGAGCCCAGAAGTATTCCTGCAAGAAATCTTCATTGAAGGCTATGTGGAATTTTTGAAGATTTTTTTTCCAAAAAAAATATCTTCTGCTTATATCTTCTAGACTGTGCTGAAAATCAATCTATTTATTGCAACTTTAACAAAGATTGAATGGATGAATTTCACAACACATTTCCTGAAGACTGTTACAAATTCACTAATTGGTACCTAAATTCATATATTAGTACTAGTACTATTATATTATCATTGCTAATATTATCATTGTCATTGTTATTACTATGATCATAACTCCGATCTACAAATGGGGTGACAAGAGTGACCCAACAAACTATAGAGGCATATGTGTATCTACCTGCCTTGGAAAAATGTTTAGCTCCATTTTAAATCAAAGACTATATTTGTACTTTGAAGAAAACAAGATACTACATAATTCCCAAATTGGCTTTCTGCCCGAAAACCGTACTGCAGATCATGTTTTCACGCTGAGGACAAATAGACAAATATGTTCACTATCATAAGGAAAAAGTCTATGCTTGTTTCGCAGATTTTCGTAAAGCTTTCGACTCAGTTTGGCACGAGGGGTTGTTCTACAAACTACTCAAGATCAAAATAGGAGGACACTTTTACAACCTGATTAAAACTCTTTATTGCAGCTCTACATGTTCCATAAGAATCAGAGAAAACAAAACTCGATCTTTCTCATACCCAAGAGGTGTATGTCAAGGATGTATTTTAAGCCCCCTTTTATTTAACCTATATATCAACAATTTGCCGTATTTATTCGAAAACATGATTTCTGATCCATTCGTTCTTCGAAATGGAACCAAAATAAACTCACTCCTATATGCAGATGATTTGATTATCCTGTCAAGATCCAAAATAGGGTTACAAAACTGTCTGAAAGTGCTTTCTTCATATTGCGAAACATGGATGTTAAAAATCAACCCAAAGAAAACAAAAATAATGATATTTCAAAAACGCCCAAGGAAATCTGTTGACACAAACTTCAAAACAGGCACCGAAACAATTCAAATTGTTCAAGAATATACCTATTTAGGTACACGTCTAACTCCAACAGGAAACTTTACTCTTGCACAAGAACACTTAAAAGAAAAAGCTCTACACGCTTTCTCTAGTGTATGAAAACATACACTTCTTCATAGACTAAATCCCAATACCGCATCACAGATTTCTGACACGATGATATTCCCGATCTTAAGCTACAACAGTGAGGTATGGGGGATGTACACTAAACAGGACTTTAAAAAATGGGACAATTCCGCAATAGAAAAAATTCATCTCAAATTCTGTAAACGCTACTTAGAAGTAAACAATAAGGCCTCTAACTCATCGTGTAGAGCCGAACTAGGAAGATTTCCCCTAATTGTCCCAATTAATCAAAAAATTATGAAATATTTTGTTTATCTAAACAACAAAAATGATTCTTCTATAGTCAAACAAGCTCTCATCATGTCGAAGAACCTTCACGCTATTAATAATTCGGGATTTTATTCCAATTTCATAAACATGATCGAACAATACCATTCAACTAATGTAGATCTTGAATCTTTTGACAATGAAACAGTTAAGCGATATTCAACCTATATGAAGGAGACATATATATATATTTCCGGCAACACACTGTTGAACATTCAAAGAAATTAGAATTTTACAAAGTTTTTAAAGATGAATACTCTACATCCGATTACTTACACCAGCTAAGAAATTTAATGAAAGGCGAAATTTAGTGAAGTTTAAAGTAAGTAATCACAAACTTATGATTAAACTAGGTCGGTATCAGAGAGATCATATACCAAGGGAAAACACATTATGCCCATTGTGCAAGTCAAATCAAGTGGAAAATGAATCTCATTTCCTGTTTCAATGTAGCAGATACTCCTTTCAGAGGCAGACTTTCTTAACTTGAATCAATGAGATTATTCCTGACTTTGAAAGGAAATCAACCTCTGAAAGCATAAAACTACTTATGAACTCTAATGATCATTGTGTAAATAAGCTAGTAATGAAGTTCATTTTCTCATGTACAAATATTCGTGATACTTTCCTGTTATCTAATGAAAGTGATGTAACTTAGGACACTATCACTATTAACCTTGTTTTGTTATTAATTAATTAGCTTTTGCAATACTGTAAAATCTTGCAGTCATGCAAATAAAGCGAACTACTACTACTACTGCTACCGCTACTGCTACTGCTACTATTACTATTATTATTATTATTGTTATTATTCATAATTGCCCCTGCAGGGTTTTTGGCCCCAGAGGGCCAAAAACCAGGAGGTACCTTAGGACTCCCAGCATAATATAGAGTAAGACTAGATGTAACGTTACTGTACAAAGAATGCTTAGAAACATTTAATGACTTTTTTGTTTTCCTAAATGTAGCCTTGTTTCGTTCTGATTGGGTTATTATTAATATCCTTTTTTAGCTAGCCACACAAAAAATTTGTTCCGTTTAGTTTCCTACGTCATCGAAATATATTATGTCTCTTTCTGCGCGAACATTTTAGTTTTAAGGAGTTGTCCCTAGAGCAAATAGGAGTTTGTACATGCAGGAGTCTTTTGGAGTTTTTACACAACTTGGAGTTCTCTCACCCCAGGAGTCAAGATCAGACGTAAGCCACGATCGTTACATTTATATCAGTTTTTCTTTGCGCTTTCCGACATCAGGTCTACAATTTAGTTCGTTTCTTTAGCTTAGACAATCGTGCGTTTCTTTCTAGTTTTCACCGCAACTGTTGTAACAAGTCGGCTAGCCTGATTCCTAATTACCGGTAAGTCCAATAAACATTCTTAAGAGTCTGCTGTCCGTCCTTTACTGCGTTGTGGTTGACCTGGCGAACCCAATAGACCTTTTTCGCTTGTACATTTTGTTTTCCCAATACAGATCATGTGATGATACTCAGGAGATTTGATCTTTTGTTTTGTTTATTAAAAAAGGTACATGCAAGCATGAATATGTCTGCATGTACTCTTTTTAATGAACAAGACAAAGGATCAAATCTCCTGAGTATCATCACATGATCTGTATTGGGAAAACAAAATGTACAAGCGGAAAAGGTCCATTACGCTGCAGCCCGTGTCTGCCGTGCTGGGAACACGACACTGCAGAAGAGAGATTGTAGGTATTTCCGGTAGATTGTATAGCGGCAAAAAAATCTCGATTTGATCACTTGCACGTCCACAAGGTATCAACGTTTTTCCCGCAAATGGTCGTGGGCAGCCAGCAAAGAGACACACACACAAGGACTTGTGGGATCGGCGTCTTTGCCACGAGCTTTGTCCTTGGTTCAGATCTCGAGTTCAAGCGTCTGTGAAAAGCATCTGTTTTTGCCGTCTTATTCCCTAATAAATTCACTTTGAAATGCCTGAGATTCTGATCTAATGCAAATTGAGAAGCTTTCAAAGATCCTGAAGATAGATTTTGGGAGAAAAACAGCTCAGAGGGTATCGCAGGAAATTCTGAAGTACAGTCGAACCCCGCTATTTCTAACTCGGTTAATTTGAAGTCCCCGCTATTTCGAAGTAATTGTTCTTTCCCTACACCTTTAATCAACCCTGTTATTTCGAACTTGTTAACAACAGAGTGCAAGAAGAAACTCCCAAGGGGCCAACAAAGAGTGAGGTCCATCAAGCAATCGAGACTCTCACGCCACAGTTTGTTTGCTGTTGAAGGGAGCCGAGATTCAAGGGCAAACAAGCCAGTTGTCATCCGACAAAAGTATTAGCAAAAACCAAAAGCGACAGAGCATTCAAAGATTTTTCAATGCAACAGCTTCTGCTGAAGTTATCCGACATATAATTACTGTATTTTTATTTAATCAGTACGTGTCTTTCATCAAACTGTATTGTATTTTATTAAAAAATATTTCATTGTTACAAATTTTACGCTTCCTGGTTATTTTGCAACCCCGCTATTTCGAACTTTTTCCTATTTCCCTTGGGACTTCAAAATAGCGGGGTTCAACTGTCACTACTAGAAATTCGAGGCCATTGTGGTTCAAGAAAGATAGCTAAATAGCTAAATACCCTTCCGATCGTCAGTTTTACCTTTGGCATCTCGTTTATTTGGATCACTTATTTTTACCGCTGAGTTATCTTTCGTGGCGTAGAGCCCATGTGACGGCTGGGTGACCGGCAGGGATACAAATGTAAATGTTTGCGGCATTTTCGTTGAGGACAAAAAGCTTTACTCTATTTGCATACATGGCAACTGTAACGTGATACTTCTGGTAACATCTCGGAAAAAATCTTGACTTCTGTTGAGTTAACTTAATTGATTCTTTGGATCATATTTATGGTAAGATGCCTAAGTTACTTGAACAGTATGAGTGATACAGTTTACAAACAATTTAAAATTCTAGTTCATACAATTACATTCAATATTATTGTTTTCAATCAACAGAAATTAAAGAAAGCAGGGGCAGCTTTGGTGATAACTATTACTAGTATATAGATTTAGGCCACCCTAAAAGCGTAGCTCCTTGGCCAGGTTGTTAAGAACCCGATTAAGCTATTAACCCAGGAAAAGGTACAATTTTGATTTGAGTACTGTAACTTTACAGAGGTTTTCTGTTTTCAGTTACATAAACACAACAAAGCAGGAAAAAACATTTGTATAGAAGAAAACGTTATAATTCCAATAAATTTTAATCCTGGGCTAGCATTAGCCAGCTTCCAAACAATCCTGAACTGTTTTCAACAAGGTAATCTGACATGAGACCGCAATCCAATCAAAAACCAGCACTTGGTCAGTAGTCAACTTCAAAAAAACACATGACCTTCCTGAGTTGTAGACTTGAGCCCGCGATATGGCCATGCGATACTGGTCAGCAGATACCTTGTTTTGACAGGTGTCAATTGCTCATAACCTGGATGTCCAATATCAAAGAAGTACACAGTAAACCAAGGCTGCATGTCTTCTGTCAACCTATTATTTGGAGTATGGCCACCATGTTGCACGACTCCATTATCGCCGTCATCGTGCGTTCACGTTCACAAGCAATACCACTGCCCAGGATAACCATGAGAAAATCAATTCATGGGTTTCTTTTTCCCTATATGGTTATGGGGCTCCGCTTGGCCACCCTTTGGGCCGCCGGAGCTCCGCTATTATCATTTTCTTTTTTGTTGGACTGAAACAAGATTTTGTGGGATGCAACCAAGACAACAAGAAACTTGTTGCCTTTATTGTAAACATATAAATTACTAATGACTCCTAAAAAAGGCTGGATGAGGGTGATTAAACAAAACAGTAACTGTACATCCTTTGTTGTCTATTTACTCATCCACACAATGGGGGGAGAGGGGGCTCTCAGTGGAGGATTCATAGCTGGTGACAGATAATTCAACATTAATGAGATTTTTTTTTTTTTGAAAACACAGCACATTGGCAGGCATTGAACTAGGGAAATACCACATCTTTTGTACTAATGGTCATAAGGATGAGATATGCTTCCAAAGTTTTCTTCTGCGAGTAAAGGAGAAATTAACGATACTCAAGGAAATCGCAGTTGCAAAAAAACGATTACATAAGTTACAACGTACATGGTCGCCGTTATTGTTGTAATTCTTTAACTGCAATATTCTATTACTAATGGTACTAATTTAAAGCATGCATGGAAAATTCTGCCAGAGAAATAAGTAATGTAGTTAAATATTGTATTTGGTACACAATGAACGTTAGATTAGTAGCGTTTGGAGCTGTAACTTGAAATGTTTTTGGTGTAAATGTGTTGAACGTAAAATAATAAAATAAAAGAGGAAAAAAAATTAATGAGATTTCTTTGCCTTGTTTCCTTAGGGAGCAGGTTGAGTGAGCAGTTGGAACACAGCAAGAATGCTTTCAGTTGGCTGTTTTGATGCAAGTGCAGGCCAGAGATTGCTATGACCTGGTAATGGACAGTCTTTATGTCTTCATCCCACCTTCACGAGGCATCGAAATCCGAATGCTAAAAGCCCTCACCAATGGTTAGAACTTGGATCATCAACACTTCAAAAGGTTGAAACACCATGTTGATGAAAGATAAAGCAGTGGTCTTGTACTTTCATAATTATAAACCAGGCAGTTCACTGGCAGGGATGAATTAGCGTTATGGTTTCTGTTTAGTGTAAACTTGTGTGTTCATGGACCACTGTGTGGTTTGCCTGGCAAAAAGTAAGCATTGCTAATGATGAACTAACTCACTCGCTTCTCAGAATGACCACGAACTTTGCCACATTTGTATGTACATGAAAGACTTCCGATTGTACCTAACCAGGGAAGGAAGCAGGAATTTCCTGCTTTTGGCAAGTTTATTGTGGCAGAAACAAGGAGTGGTAGATTTAATCTGTCTGAATTTCAGACTGGGGTGGACAAATGTTGGTTTTCATTCTCAATACATTAAAATGAGATTTTGCCCTAGCCCTAACCCTACTTTCAGAGTAACTCTTCCCCAGTTTCTGGGAATTATCTTAAAACATCTTGAAGTTACCTAAAAAAACACACTTTCAAGACCCTCTCAAAAATTTGGAAACTTCAAAAAATGGTCCATCATTATCATCATTTTAGTTTCATAAAAATCTACATTTTACAGTTGGACTGGCCCGCAGATAACTATGCTAGTCTAGTCGGACCAGTCAATCAATAGTTACATATTATATTATTATTATTATTATTATTATTATTATTATTATTATTATTATTATTATTATTATTATTATTATTATTATTATTATTATTATTATTATTATTATTATTATTATTATTATTATTATTATTATTATTATTATTATTATTTTTACATTTATTCTTTTAAGATAACTATGATAAGCAGAGAAAAAAATACTCCAGGAATAATTTTTTGGCTCTGCTGGGGTAGATTGACCCTGAGTTAATTTTCATTTTCCGTTGGGGTGAATGACTTGACATAAACATTCCAGGTAGCCTAGACAGAGCAAGTTTACCTGATTCTTCATTCTACAGGAATCAACCTTTCATAGTTTCAGGGTGAACATAAGTATTGGTCACCCCTAAAGGGGTTCTTCATCCTTGCACTCATTCTCAATGGGTTGAACAAACAGTAAGATTCACCCCAACTTGGGTTGTATTTTCTTCTTTGCAGAACAGAATGGAGCAAGGTTTACTAGCTCTTCCTTTTCCGCACACATTAAGAACCTTTTCCACTAACTGACAGGAACTATGGTACCCATAGACATGACTTGAAGTTCTATTGTCACCTGGGCTTATGGAGGTGATTAAGTCTTAACTAGATAAGTTTTTTATTTATAGATAACATTAATACTGCCAAATAGCAGACTGAACACCAAGGCTAGTGTTGTGGATATAAAGCCAAAACAAACTGCTGAAGACTTATATTGTACACAAATATAAACAATGCATAACACACATGTTAGGCCTTCTAACAAGGAAGCTAAAATTATGTTATCTAAAGAAGAGTTAAACACTTGCATGAAGAAAGTGTACTTAAACTTTACAAATTATCATTGCGATTGTTCTTATGATGTCCATGACATGCATGATGGTTTCTAGATAGTTTCTTTTTTCTCCCAAAGTCCCTGTGCAGTACACAAAGACTCCAAGAATTATTTCATACCCATTGGCTACTTTTCATTGACAATAAGCCGAGACATCTTAGATTTTCAAAACTTCCTATTGTTCATCATCGCAAAACTTGAAATTCTAAGACATTGCAACAGCAGAAAAAGAACTTCCGAAATTTTATCACACGCGGGCTATTTTACTTTAATTTTATATGCTGCTGTTGTTTAGGTTAGTGTTACATTTAATTTCTTAAATACTATTTAGCTCTTTCAAAAGTACCACAAGTATTAGAAGAAATGTGGCATTTTTGTGACTCTCGTGTTTACTTGTAATTTGTCTATAATTGAAAAGAGCATTGTAAATATGCCAGCCATAAATTAAATCAATGTTACTGTATTGCAATATTATGTATTGCAAGTAGTGTATGCATAAATAGTGTAAGTATGAGTGTAAGTAGTGTTAAGTAGCAAGTACAATGTAAGTAAAATGTTGGTACTGTAAGTAATGTAAGTGATCTTCTTGTAAATATAATTGTTTAAAAAAAATAAGCTGACAGACACATGATGCGTCAAAAGCAATGCAATGCAATGTGTTTTACTTTTTCATAATGACAATTTAGATGCCCTCAAAGCTTCACTGGCTTTTGTCTTATGCATTCTAGGGACCAGGCACAGAAAACATACAACCGATGAACGGAAAAAAAGAGGAAAGAATGTGCTGTACATGTAACCAGAGAATATGCCCAGAATCATTTCCAATCCAGCCATGAGTGAGACCATGCACAACAGCACTGTTTGTGTGCAGCCACCAGTGACAACCAACATACAGCTCACCCAATTTGTAGGGTTGATTAAAGGCAGCAAACTAAGAAGTCCCAAAATTCAAATTGGCCAGGTACATTCTCTTTCAGACAATGGTAATGTCTCCCTGCTGTGGTACAAAGCCCCCAAGAACTTCTTAAAACTTGCATTAAACGGAGAACAATGGATCAAAGATGTCAATTGTCTTGTACCCAATGGGAGCATGATGCCTTTCAGGAATAAGCTAGGACTTTATCATTTAAATACCGGTAATGGCTTCCAATCCATTCACAAATCCTTTACTAGCCAATGAACACTGATACCTAGTTTGAAGTTTAAACTTCACTGCTTCTAGTATACACTTTAATACAATTTTGTTATTTCTAGTGATGGTCAAGAGGGCATAAGAGATACAGTGATAACCTGCAAGTAAGAACCTAGTGATTTAGGCACTGTTTACATGGACGCGATTTCATTTGTAACCTTTCGTTTACACAGCGCCGGTCAAATTCGTTATCAGAACTGGGTCCTTTTGAAAATGCTTTCAAAAGTGGAGCACTTTCAAAACAATATGGTTTCATCAGATGTGTAAGCTGTGTAAACGGTGAAACCACATCAATTTAAAAACAGTCTGGTGTAAAATTGGGTGGCTCGTGAAGTAAAAATGGTAAACATCACATAAATGGTTGGATAGGTTCTGTGTAAACTCCATGTCGTTTTCGATGGGTTGTTTTCGACGTGGTTTCCAGGTCATGAAACCGTTTTGATTGGAAACCGCGTCCGTGTAAACAAGGCCTTAGAAACCTCCTGCCAGAAATTGGCCATTACTACTACCCCAGAATTCAACCTATTTTGCCAGACTTCAAGAAATGAAGGCTTTTACACACTGGTTGTTACTGTTTCTTCCAGTCACTTATGTTTTTGTTATGCATGAAATCAAATCTCATGAACTACGAAATTCCCATCATATTGAAAAATAGTTTTTAAAGTCACATAAAGATCAAAGGAAAAATGGCAACAGGTTTATCATAGAAATTTATCTCGGGAAAAGATTCAACGACTCACCAATATCATGACAGTTGGTGGAAAAGGTTCTTAATGTGTGCGGAAAAGGAAGAGCTAGTAAACCTTGCTCCATTCTGTTCTGCAAAGAAGAAAATACAACCCAAGTTGGGGTGAATCTTACTGTTTGTTCAACCCATTGAGAATGAGTGCAAGGATGAAGAACCCCTTTAGGGGTGACCAATACTTATGTTCACCCTGAAACTATGAAAGGTTGATTCCTGTAGAATGAAGAATCAGGTAAACTTGCTCTGTCTAGGCTACCTGGAATGTTTATGTCAAGTCATTCACCCCAACGGAAAATGAAAATTAACTCAGGGTCAATCTACCCCAGCAGAGCCAAAAAATTATTCCTGGAGTATTTTTTTCTCTGCTTATCATAGTTATCTTAAAAGAATAAATGTAAAAATAATAATAATAATAATAATAATAATAATAATAATAATAATAATAATAATAATAATAATAATAATAATAATAATAATAATAATAATAATAATAATAATAATAATAATAATAATAATAATAATAATAATAATAATAATATAATATGTAACTATTGATTGACTGGTCCGACTAGACTAGCATAGTTATCTGCGGGCCAGTCCAACTGTAAAATGTAGATTTTTATGAAACTAAAATGATGATAATGATGGACCATTTTTTGAAGTTTCCAAATTTTTGAGAGGGTCTTGAAAGTGTGTTTTTTTAGGTAACTTCAAGATGTTTTAAGATAATTCCCAGAAACTGGGGAAGAGTTACTCTGAAAGTAGGGTTAGGGCTAGGGCAAAATCTCATTTTAATGTATTGAGAATGAAAACCAACATTTGTCCACCCCAGTCTGAAATTCAGACAGATTAAATCTACCACTCCTTGTTTCTGCCACAATAAACTTGCCAAAAGCAGGAAATTCCTGCTTCCTTCCCTGGTTAGGTACAATCGGAAGTCTTTCATGTACATACAAATGTGGCAAAGTTCGTGGTCATTCTGAGAAGCGAGTGAGTTAGTTTCATCATTAGCAATGCTTACTTTTTGCCAGGCAAACCACACAGTGGTCCATGAACACACAAGTTTACACTAAACAGAAACCATAACGCTAATTCATCCCTGCCAGTGAACTGCCTGGTTTATAATTATGAAAGTACAAGACCACTGCTTTATCTTTCATCAACATGGTGTTTCAACCTTTTGAAGTGTTGATGATCCAAGTTCTAACCATTGGTGAGGGCTTTTAGCATTCGGATTTCGATGCCTCGTGAAGGTGGGATGAAGACATAAAGACTGTCCATTACCAGGTCATAGCAATCTCTGGCCTGCACTTGCATCAAAACAGCCAACTGAAAGCATTCTTGCTGTGTTCCAACTGCTCACTCAACCTGCTCCCTAAGGAAACAAGGCAAAGAAATCTCATTAATTTTTTTTCCTCTTTTATTTTATTATTTTACGTTCAACACATTTACACCAAAAACATTTCAAGTTACAGCTCCAAACGCTACTAATCTAACGTTCATTGTGTACCAAATACAATATTTAACTACATTACTTATTTCTCTGGCAGAATTTTCCATGCATGCTTTAAATTAGTACCATTAGTAATAGAATATTGCAGTTAAAGAATTACAACAATAACGGCGACCATGTACGTTGTAACTTATGTAATCGTTTTTTTGCAACTGCGATTTCCTTGAGTATCGTTAATTTCTCCTTTACTCGCAGAAGAAAACTTTGGAAGCATATCTCATCCTTATGACCATTAGTACAAAAGATGTGGTATTTCCCTAGTTCAATGCCTGCCAATGTGCTGTGTTTTCAAAAAAAAAAAAATCTCATTAATGTTGAATTATCTGTCACCAGCTATGAATCCTCCACTGAGAGCCCCCTCTCCCCCCATTGTGTGGATGAGTAAATAGACAACAAAGGATGTACAGTTACTGTTTTGTTTAATCACCCTCATCCAGCCTTTTTTAGGAGTCATTAGTAATTTATATGTTTACAATAAAGGCAACAAGTTTCTTGTTGTCTTGGTTGCATCCCACAAAATCTTGTTTCAGTCCAACAAAAAAGAAAATGATAATAGCGGAGCTCCGGCGGCCCAAAGGGTGGCCAAGCGGAGCCCCATAACCATATAGGGAAAAAGAAACCCATGAATTGATTTTCTCATGGTTATCCTGGGCAGTGGTATTGCTTGTGAACGTGAACGCACGATGACGGCGATAATGGAGTCGTGCAACATGGTGGCCATACTCCAAATAATAGGTTGACAGAAGACATGCAGCCTTGGTTTACTGTGTACTTCTTTGATATTGGACATCCAGGTTATGAGCAATTGACACCTGTCAAAACAAGGTATCTGCTGACCAGTATCGCATGGCCATATCGCGGGCTCAAGTCTACAACTCAGGAAGGTCATGTGTTTTTTTGAAGTTGACTACTGACCAAGTGCTGGTTTTTGATTGGATTGCGGTCTCATGTCAGATTACCTTGTTGAAAACAGTTCAGGATTGTTTGGAAGCTGGCTAATGCTAGCCCAGGATTAAAATTTATTGGAATTATAACGTTTTCTTCTATACAAATGTTTTTTCCTGCTTTGTTGTGTTTATGTAACTGAAAACAGAAAACCTCTGTAAAGTTACAGTACTCAAATCAAAATTGTACCTTTTCCTGGGTTAATAGCTTAATCGGGTTCTTAACAACCTGGCCAAGGAGCTACGCTTTTAGGGTGGCCTAAATCTATATACTAGTAATAGTTATCACCAAAGCTGCCCCTGCTTTCTTTAATTTCTGTTGATTGAAAACAATAATATTGAATGTAATTGTATGAACTAGAATTTTAAATTGTTTGTAAACTGTATCACTCATACTGTTCAAGTAACTTAGGCATCTTACCATAAATATGATCCAAAGAATCAATTAAGTTAACTCAACAGAAGTCAAGATTTTTTCCGAGATGTTACCAGAAGTATCACGTTACAGTTGCCATGTATGCAAATAGAGTAAAGCTTTTTGTCCTCAACGAAAATGCCGCAAACATTTACATTTGTATCCCTGCCGGTCACCCAGCCGTCACATGGGCTCTACGCCACGAAAGATAACTCAGCGGTAAAAATAAGTGATCCAAATAAACGAGATGCCAAAGGTAAAACTGACGATCGGAAGGGTATTTAGCTATTTAGCTATCTTTCTTGAACCACAATGGCCTCGAATTTCTAGTAGTGACAGTTGAACCCCGCTATTTTGAAGTCCCAAGGGAAATAGGAAAAAGTTCGAAATAGCGGGGTTGCAAAATAACCAGGAAGCGTAAAATTTGTAACAATGAAATATTTTTTAATAAAATACAATACAGTTTGATGAAAGACACGTACTGATTAAATAAAAATACAGTAATTATATGTCGGATAACTTCAGCAGAAGCTGTTGCATTGAAAAATCTTTGAATGCTCTGTCGCTTTTGGTTTTTGCTAATACTTTTGTCGGATGACAACTGGCTTGTTTGCCCTTGAATCTCGGCTCCCTTCAACAGCAAACAAACTGTGGCGTGAGAGTCTCGATTGCTTGATGGACCTCACTCTTTGTTGGCCCCTTGGGAGTTTCTTCTTGCACTCTGTTGTTAACAAGTTCGAAATAACAGGGTTGATTAAAGGTGTAGGGAAAGAACAATTACTTCGAAATAGCGGGGACTTCAAATTAACCGAGTTAGAAATAGCGGGGTTCGACTGTACTTCAGAATTTCCTGCGATACCCTCTGAGCTGTTTTTCTCCCAAAATCTATCTTCAGGATCTTTGAAAGCTTCTCAATTTGCATTAGATCAGAATCTCAGGCATTTCAAAGTGAATTTATTAGGGAATAAGACGGCAAAAACAGATGCTTTTCACAGACGCTTGAACTCGAGATCTGAACCAAGGACAAAGCTCGTGGCAAAGACGCCGATCCCACAAGTCCTTGTGTGTGTGTCTCTTTGCTGGCTGCCCACGACCATTTGCGGGAAAAACGTTGATACCTTGTGGACGTGCAAGTGATCAAATCGA
>JAHPZR010047715.1:0-10000 GCA_019787425.1 Platygyra sinensis
CTTAAAGTGCCACTGAAACGAAATTTTCGTATGTGAGATTTTTGCTTAGTAATAAAGTTTCAACCTTACTTGGAAACACTGCAGACTTTTTTTTCGCATACGGTAAGCGAAAACTGCTTTTTCAGCCGTTCGAAGTTGGCTGGTTAAGCCCAAAATTGGCGGCCATCTTGGCGCGGCCAAAAGAGCCTACTGACGTCACTGGTTGTATTAGTCTCGTGTCGCGCTGAAAATTTAGAGTGATTATGGGAGAAGAGGATACTGTTCGAAGCCTCCAAAAAAACATCTTAAGGACATCTCAGAGCTTTAAATCAGATACTAACAGTAGCCTTAGCCATGAAGAGGTGGAGAGGCGATCCTGGGGCTTTTCAGTCTATTTTATAATTGAATAGTTCCAAGATAATTTATGAAAGCAAACACGCGAGTGCGAGTTCTGAAATCGCAAAATGCTCGGGACACTTAGTCAAATGGCGAGCACTCAATTAAACAATGTCTACACTCATAAAGTAAAAAAGACCTGAAAACAAGAGAAAGCGGCTTTTGAAAATATTATTCGGGTGCTGGTGCACGAATAGCAGCAACAACGCTTCAAGTTTTCGAGTCGCTTTGCCTCGAGGAAACCAGACGCTTTGCGAGTTTCACCGCGGACGAGATTGTGTTATGGTGACCTTTATCCAGTTGTATCTGCTACATCCTACAAGTTATCACAACATCAACAATTAAAGAAACCCTCTACTTTTATGTGGAGGGAGCGAATTTGAAACTGTAAAGGTAAACTAAGCTGCCATGACCCAACACGTATGTTTTCAGGAAACGAAAGAAAGCGTGACAATGTCGGCGGCGAAAAGTCTTATATGCAAATTAGTTCGAATTCTGTTTTTAAAAATAAACCTTCGAAAGGAGTGCAAGCTTGTCACGTTTTAACGAATTGCTTTGAACTTGAGTACTATTAAACAAAGATCATAGACATAAGTAGGCGCTAAAGAACTCAAAGTAATCCATCGGTCGTGATAAACATTGCAATTTGGAGATACGAGTAAAAGAGAAGCGAAATTCCCACTTTGTTTATAGTACACTGACTGACACGTATGCGGCGATAATCGAGCGATAAAGCGAACACAATTTTCAAAGATATTCTCTGTCTACCATAACAACTCTCACGGATTAGAAACATAAAAAGATGCCCTCTGTATGCAAAGAAGTACTCCACTCAAAGCTTGTGGACCATTACTAACTTCGTAATTGTGCGGATGGCTGAGGCGCTTACTTCTTTTAATGCAGTAAAGTTTGCGAGGATCCGGGGCGAGGATATATTTGAACCTTGTTTATAGACCTTTGATAAACGTGAGAATCCAAATTCCAGAACCAGGCTGAAAACAGACGACGATATATCGTGTTTAGGCTTCAGGATGTGATATAATAGTTGCCATACTCGTCTTCGAAGTCTCCAATCGAGTACTCAAGATGTTCGAAAAATATAGTAAGCTGTTATAATCTGCAGCATTCATTTTGGCGAAGCTACACTCTTTTGCGCCCTCCAACGTTTATGATGTGAATTTACTGTCAAGGTTGGACAGAAATTACAGGGTAAAAAACTAGTAGGTATCGACAATATGATGAATAATCTTGAATAAATCAAGTGAAAACAAGAGAGAATCTTTAGCGCTTCCATCGTGAATACAACCAGTGACGTCACAAGGTCCTTAAACTCGGTTCCAGAGCCCGGACACAGTTATGCTCCAAAAAGACGATTTCGGCAGCTAAAAGAAGCACTTTCCGTTAGGATTTGAAAGAAATAAAGTTCACCACCATTTTAAGCACGTTTGAAACTACAAAATGGGCTAATAAAAGAGAGTACGAAAATTTCGTTTCAGTGGCACTTTATAAGCTTACTGTTTACAGATCATTTCAGCACTAAACTTGTTAATTTTTCCTTTCACGTTTGGCAACTACCTACGTGTTACTACCGACATTGCTTAGTAATGCTCATCAAGGGAGCTTATGTGAAATACCTCAGCACTGTACAATGCACTGTACAATGCACTGTACTGGTTATTACGTTCTATCATTAAAACGATCTAAGTATCCACAGACACTGACAACAAGCGTTAAGTACTAACCAAATAAGTCTTCATCGTCTTCTCCACGTAATCTCTTCCTGCAATTTTCAGGAAAAAGGTTCTGGATTTGTTCCCATCGCTTCAAGTTAACTAATGTTCCATTTCGGGAGTTTCTTCTCGCCCAACTTGATATTCTCATTCGACAGAGAGGGCAAAGGAAATTCGCTTCTTCGACATTTTGCTTGAAACAAGGTCCACACAGCTCGTGTTCACACGGCATAATAACAGGCTCGATGAGTATTTGCAAACATATTGGACATGTGAAGTCCGACAAAGAGACTGAAATGTCATTCCCATCGTCATCGTTGAAATTTACTGTTTTCAGTTTTTTAGGGCTGACCACCTTTCCAGCCGCCATCTTGGATAATTACGAATAAATAATAATTACTTTTGGCGCCAAAATGTGACCAATCAGCCCTTTTGCCCAGTCCGCTAATCGATGTGTTGCCCACGTCCAAAGTTACATTATTTGGATCAGAGGTTATCCCCCCACGTTATCCTAGAAATCTTTCGTTTCCATTTATTTTAACTTTCGTTTATGTAAGAACTTGGGAAACCTGGGGTCTTATGTATGCAAAGCCCAAAAATAATCAATAATCAATGTTGCTTCGTCCTTTTACACATTTTTACGCGGCTGAAACGCGGTAAGCAACGCGGCTGCAAATGGCGGGAAATGGCTGTGGCGGGAAAAAATATTACGCGTCTTCCCGGGAAGTATAAATAAAAGCTGAATGAACTCACCTTGCCATTTCATCACATCTTTTACTCTTGCTAGATTTTTGCTGTCAAGGATTTAAAACCAAACATTAAAAAGATGCCAGCAGCAGAAGTTGAGATTACAACCCCAGTCGCAGAAAAAGAAATCGAGACAATTCCAGAAAAGAGCAAGACCAACTGCGAAGGGAAGGCTTCCGAAGAAACGAAGACTGCAGATGAAAGTATCAAGACAACGAAGGAGTCGGAAAACACGGAAAAAGAGAAATTTCCGGAGACAGGAAACAGAGAAGAGTCGAATACTCCCTCAGGAAACGAAGAAAAAACAGCCTGTGTGAGCGACGTTACGGTGGAAAAGTCGTTGGAGGATAAACCCACGCAGGAGACTGAGGGAACGGTGGCAAAAAATTCCAAACGAAAGTCAACGGACGCGACCAACCAAACCCATGACGAAGATAGCCCTCCTAAGAAGAGGAAGTCGACGTAAAAAGGGAAGAACTGCGACTTTTGAGTTCTTTGGTATTGTACTGGAATTTGTTTAATGTTCTCAATGGATCGTTTTGTGCCGTTGTTTGCACATTGTAGTTTGGAAGAGAAGAGCAGCACAAAAAGGATCGAAACAATGACGAGACTGTTTATAATTTTAATCTTCTAGCTGATTTTAATCTGTTTAGTTTGTAAGATTGCTATCAGAGATTTTTTTAACTGAAATTCAATACTGTAAATTTGAAATCCGACAGTACTTACTGAAGACATTTTTGGAGTATCTTGTATTCAGTGGCTTCAGTTTTTACGGCAGTTTATCAATGCCGAGAAGTGGAAGAAAAAACAAGTTTTACAATAAAACTTTCATTCTGAAGAACACCATCTAGCATCTTTAAGTTCCAGCCCTTTTCTAAATTATAAGTACCTTATTTATCTACATCAGTTTATGTCAATTAAAAGTGGCACTAATATAACAAAATATCCTTTGACAAGCGAAGAATGGAACTAGTCTTTGCGGCTTAAATATTATTTACTATCTTAGGAGAATTTTCCACCTTATTTCTTCCATATCAACCTCGAAATAAGATTAAAAATTCTCTGAAATTTCAATCAAAATACAAAAACTAAAGCTGCGGCGAGTCAAAGTTCACTTTTAAACGATTAAGCTATTAAGTGGTTTTCGATTATAGTCAGAAACGGGTTGCTTCCGGAAACTGGTTATGTCTGGCTTTAATTTTGGCCTTGTGAGAAAGGTTTCGTGAGTAAAGAGAACTCCTTATCGTAGTTTTCAAGGATCAGAGATGGAAATACAACCTCGCCTGCCTATCGCGGGTATGAGGCTGCATGTCGAAGGTGGATCGATAAGGCTTTATGCAAAACAGAATCGGGTCCTTATCGTACAGTGAAGAAGTTATGAGGTTATCAAAACTGGATTACGTTCGTTTCTTTGAGATGGCAAATCTGATAAATCGAGATTCTGTAGACCTTTGTCGACTCAGAACTCACTTTCCTTGTCGCTGCTACATTGTAGATGAGAATTACATTCCTCGATCGGAAACTACTTGTGTAATTCCACACTTGTCTCACGTACGTGCAAGGAAGGGTCAACAACTTTTGTTTCGATGCCCTAAAAAAGCTTATGATCTTAATAGATAATTGAGGTTTAATTTGCCCTCACACTTCTTAAAAACTCGTTATGGTAATTCATATGAGGACTTGTTTAAGAATTATGTGGTAAGCATTTCGAATGAACTACTCTTTCATGAAAAGTCGAAAAGAATCAAAGTTTTGAGACTACTTTAGTTTGTGGTGCGGAAAATCGGGAAACCCAACCCCTGACAAACCAATCAATCCCGACCCGTCTTGAACCGCATTCCGCCCCCGTTCGTCCAATAAAATACTTTTGCTCGGATTTCTGTTATTAGTCAAAGGGACCGCACAGCTGTTTCGCTCATCGCTTATTCATGATTGATTGTTTAGATTGTTTTCATTAATTACCATGCACGAATATGGCAAGGGCGCTCCGGGAACACCTCAATCCACTCACAGAGCTGTCATATATATCTCGCTGATGCGCAGACGAATGACCTCGAAGGACATGAGAACGTATTCAAAACTAAATCTGCTCTTGGCTTTACTTTTTTAGCTTTTCACGCAAAAGACATACGTATAACTTTTAAGGTACTTGGAGAACATTCGGTACACTAACAAGCACTTCAACATGAGTTCTATTCGCATATTTCACGTGGTTTGTTTATTGAGCTTGATGTTGAGAGCATGGCGCGCAGATTGTCAGACTTCACAATTGACTTGTTCAGAACATCTTGGAGCAAACGGGCTATCAAATCCTATAACGCCTTTAAAAGGTGTGAAGTGAACTATTTCGTTTCTACATAAGTACTGAATTGTGTTTGTAATGATCTAACCCGCGTAATAATTTGTCGTTGACAGGGAAGGAGCCACAAGTTTGTGTCAGTGAAAGAACATGCTGTACGAGACAAACGGAAGACTCTCTGCGGGTTCGAGCAGCGAAAAATTTGAAGACTCTACTGCAAACTGAATACGTGGCTGCTAAGAGTTCGCTGTTGTCTCTATATGACGATTTGAAAGGTTAGCGTCCTTCGACAGTTCGTTAAATTATTTTGTAAGCCGATGAAAAGCACTTTATTATTTGCTTTGTATAAACAAATTCTTAGGCTACTTGAATGATCGCAGCTGCGAAGGGTTTTGCGGTTCGGTTTGTAATTGTTTCCGAAGGAAGATATGAGAAGTGATACTGCTAGAAGACAAAAAACTTGGGCTCTCTCGAGGAATTTATAACAATACCGGTCAATTGCTTTTTACACCGATTTCCTATAGGCTCATTATTAATTACAATCTGCTCGAGCATATTTCAACGTTGGCGCAAACATGCCTGAATTGTTATTGTCTATTGTCAAGTGTGTTAACTCACTTAAAAACTGAAAAGTTAGGCAGTTAGCCGGTATTTCCTTCCTGTATTGATATTGGTTTTCTGTTCTACAAGCCCCAAACTAAATTTTATTTCATTTAATTTTCCTTTTTTCTTGGTGTTTAGTGTGAATAATGTATTTTAAATAAATTTGAGGGGAGACTCACAGAAAACTGTTTTTTTTTCGGGGGCTCGGCAGTGTCGGAACACAATTTGGATAGAATGTACCTCTCGCTCTTTGAAGTGTTACTTAATTTTATTCCGTATTAAACTTACACTAAACTCGTTATGATGTTTTTTGTTGAAACAATGGCCATGGTGCTCACATTTTCGTCGCGCCGAGTGTGGCTACAAACTTAAGATTTGTCACAAGAGGTCTCAGCAAGTACGTGAATTTATTGTCAATAATTTATTGAGCAAAAGTACAAATCGCTTGCAGTTATTCTGCTGTTTCGGTCTTGTCAAGACATCAGCGTATGTGGTTTAATCGACGCATGCCTCGGCAACGTGGTAGCTGGGAGTGAAATTGCTTTGGGCATCTGTGATCGTGATCGCCCATTTTTGAAGAAGTGTAAGATTTTATTTGCCTGGAGAAGGTTGTCTTTAACGTTCCTGTTCTACCATTGCAGCCTGAAGGCTGAAGAATTTGCATCCTTGAGTGTGACAATCGCAACTGATGAACAGACAGAAATCATCCAAATGCTTAAGCTTTCTTTTCACACAGCGGGAAGTTTAGTCTAAGCAGAAGGGTGGGATGTGCGGAGTCAAAGATTCTGTCCCTACTTATCTGGCTGGCCCTCAAAGCTGTATTTTCTGCATCCATGCCAACAGTTTAATTCCATAAGAATGTGAAATTAAAATAACTTATAAATTGGGTCTGAACACATTTTAAACACGTAATTCTATGTACACAAAATAACGTTAAGTTTCTATTGTTTTGTGAGATGGGTGCTTATTGTTTATAAGTACGCTCTTAATGCAAATTTTGTTTTAATTTGGAAGATTTGAATGTTTGCCACTAGTATATTGGACTTTATCAAAAGGTTGGCAGCCAGGTTGAAAATTTTTTGTCTTAATTTTGCAAGATTTTTCAGACCAAGTTCAAAATCTTTATTATCCTTATTGACTGGGTGTTATTACGTAATATGCAAATCAATATTCACTCAGCACATGGTGATCAATTGTTAGGTAGTTGATGATCTGCTTATGTTGAGAAGATTGCCCTGAATTTGGGTTATAGAGTTGACAGGGGCTGTCCACTTCAAATATTATATGGCAGCTGAACAGTCAAATGCTTTATTTTTATATATTTTTTATAACTTTTACAACCTTATTCTTATTTTTAATTGTAGATAGGAATATTGTCTTTGAAAAGCCCCCTTGGGAAAGTCAATAAAGTATTTATATTTATATTTATATTTATTTAAATGCTGAAGTTTTAATATTCCTCAAGACTAGTCTCTCATTGTCTTTTTGAGGTTTCATCCAAATTATCTTAAAATGTCATGCAGGTTATATTTGTGAAGGTTGCATGAAGATTTTTCAGTAATTTTCCTTTGAAACCCCCCCCCCCCCCCCAGATTCTACCAGTCTTGAATAACTACAGGTAGGTATGAATGATAGCTTCTCTTACTGACATAGAAAATCTTCTGCCTCTGACTGAGAGAAAGCTCCAGGTTTATTTTTGTTATGTCAGAGCACCTCCTGCCTTGCACACAATTATGTTCCATTAGAGAATCATAAAGATGTAAACAATATTTAGTTACTGATTTGCATGAATCTTTTAATACTTCTGGTGAATGATAAATATATTCAATAATAATTATAATAATAATAATAATAATAATAATAATTGTTAATTGTCCAAGTGTGAGGTCAAGATGGCTGGATATTGGCCAAGTTCTTTTTTTGCCTGTTTATGGACTGAGATGAAGTTGAGGTCCATAACCTCGAACAAGCTTGGTCAACAAAGGATTTATTATATGGCTTTTGGGGAAATTTTTCTTGTGGGACACAGCAGGTAGTCCCGAGTGGGCAAAATAGCTCCATCTTGCCCGCTCAGGGAACCAATCACAGCACATGATTTGGTTCATCTTGCCTGCCCATGGAACTAGCCATATAATAACCTGCGATCAGGCGTCCTTTTTTTTCGTTGCGGGAAGGAACGCCTGATGCAATTACTTGACTATTCGTGTGCCGCCCCCTAGTTAAAATATCTGTCAGCCAGAATGTCGGCGATGCCATCAGATAGTGAATCAATCGGAATTACCGAAAGTCGATTCGTGGGCGGGAATTACACAAGGCGCGAACAGCGGTGAATTTACATACAGTGCTGTACAGTAAAACACATCCTCCTGTTTCGTTCGTAAATGAGTAAGTTTCAGAGGCAGAACAAGAAATGCTATCCTTGTGCGTCTAGCGTGTCAATTGGTAAAGGTACCATTCCTCTTTGTAAGCCAACAGAAAGCAACGGTTGTTTTTTGATGTGGCGTTGGCTGTACTGCCCATACGAAACAACACTTTTGGAATTAACTGATATATAGCACTCTTGCCGAATTCTGTCGGAAGCACAGCCAAAACATATCTCCCATGGCATACGATTCTATGAAAGCATTATATTTGTTCATCTTTGAGAGTTTTGTGACAAAGCTGATTAAAACTCGCTCTCTTCCCTCGCCTTAATAGATGCCATCAGCTCGCGGCACTGCCACACAGGTAACCAATCTTGGCTTAGTTCTAATTTCCTTTTGTTTCTTGACCAATCAGAGAAAAGTCCAGATTCTGGACTAGCAACAGACAAATAGTCAAGTAATTGTATCAGGTGTACCTTCCCGCCGCAAAAAAGAAAGGACGCCTGATCGCAGGTTAGCCATATAATAACAACATTTATTATATAGGCATGAGTGTTTTACTGGAAAATACTCTACTAGTACAATTCATACAAAACTGCATTGACATATTTTCCATATTCTCACTAGTAAGGGTGTTGATGACATCATTACCTGCCTTCATTGTGCAAACAGTCAGTTTCTCTTCTAGATAAATAGGAAATTTTCCCAGGAAGGTACTCCCAGAAAAATTGGGTGGGGGTGTGCGGCCCGCTTCCCAAAACCCTTACCCTATTTATGACCTGACCAAAAGTTCGGAACCCTATTTATGACCCAATGATAACATCAAAATCCTGTTTCAGATGTTAAATCACCGTAAGCATAATTTGTGAAGGGCTTTAGTTGAATTTCGTTTCGATAATGATGAAAAAGTGGCTTCTCGGCTTAGAAACACACCCATATCAAGGCTAGAGTACAAAAACCATACCCTATTTATGACCAAAATGGCCAAAACCAGCTAAAATCGATACCCTATTTATGACCAAAATGGCTGAAAAACCATACCTTTGAGGCCGCACATACCTATATAGCATATATAAGGGAGTACCCCCCGGGGGAAATTTTCCCACAGTAAAAACAGTATATTACTATTCAAAAATAACATTATTTTATACCGTCATGTTGTCATGTAGTATCCTTTATTTATTGTAATGTTTAATGTTTCCTTTATAGATTATTTTCAGGATGTCATTCGAGAGGGCCATCGCCAAAGTTCTCTTTTTCTTCACAATACTCAAAAAAATCTCACCACAGCAGAGACAAATGTAATATCAACTTTCTTCAAGGACCTTCAAAACTATGTGGTTGATGACAAAGTGGAGTTGCAAGACATTGTGGATACTTTCTTTCGAGATTCTTTTCCACTGGTTCTTGAGCATTTGAACCCAGCAGGAAAGACTGTTTCGAATGGATACAAACAGTGTTTAAAAACTAACATTGATTCAATACAACCATTTGGGAAACGGCCAGCTCAATTAGTGGGTATTTTTGAACAGACCTTTGAGCCAGTGCAAAATCTCTTAAGCGCGTTAAAGTTTGGAATAGAAGTGTTGAATTTGGCACAGAAATTTAACTTCACAACTGGATGCAAAAATGTACTTTTGCAGATGAAATTCTGTTCAATGTGCCAGGGTCTTGACAAAGTGAAACCATGTCTCAGGTTTTGTATAGACGCTGTCAGTAACTGTCTGACCTCTGAAATTCAGCTTCAGACAGAGTGGAGAAGCTTAGTTGACACTGTTTTCTTGCTTATGGAAAGTATTGGAAAATCTGAGTTGGAAGACTTTTCAAACTCTATTTACAAGGAGTTGTGGACTGCTGCAACATATGTGATAATACAGAAGGCT
>JAHPZR010047715.1:15000-21799 GCA_019787425.1 Platygyra sinensis
CAGTAAAACACTCATGCCTATATAATAAATGTTGTTATTATATGGCTAACCTGCGATCAGGCGTCCTTTCTTTTTTGCGGCGGGAAGGTACACCTGATACAATTACTTGACTATTTGTCTGTTGCTAGTCCAGAATCTGGACTTTTCTCTGATTGGTCAAGAAACAAAAGGAAATTAGAACTAAGCCAAGATTGGTTACCTGTGTGGCAGTGCCGCGAGCTGATGGCATCTATTAAGGCGAGGGAAGAGAGCGAGTTTTAATCAGCTTTGTCACAAAACTCTCAAAGATGAACAAATATAATGCTTTCATAGAATCGTATGCCATGGGAGATATGTTTTGGCTGTGCTTCCGACAGAATTCGGCAAGAGTGCTATATATCAGTTAATTCCAAAAGTGTTGTTTCGTATGGGCAGTACAGCCAACGCCACATCAAAAAACAACCGTTGCTTTCTGTTGGCTTACAAAGAGGAATGGTACCTTTACCAATTGACACGCTAGACGCACAAGGATAGCATTTCTTGTTCTGCCTCTGAAACTTACTCATTTACGAACGAAACAGGAGGATGTGTTTTACTGTACAGCACTGTATGTAAATTCACCGCTGTTCGCGCCTTGTGTAATTCCCGCCCACGAATCGACTTTCGGTAATTCCGATTGATTCACTATCTGATGGCATCGCCGACATTCTGGCTGACAGATATTTTAACTAGGGGGCGGCACACGAATAGTCAAGTAATTGCATCAGGCGTTCCTTCCCGCAACGAAAAAAAAGGACGCCTGATCGCAGGTTATTATATGGCTAGTTCCATGGGCAGGCAAGATGAACCAAATCATGTGCTGTGATTGGTTCCCTGAGCGGGCAAGATGGAGCTATTTTGCCCACTCGGGACTACCTGCTGTGTCCCACAAGAAAAATTTCCCCAAAAGCCATATAATAAATCCTTTGTTGACCAAGCTTGTTCGAGGTTATGGACCTCAACTTCATCTCAGTCCATAAACAGGCAAAAAAAGAACTTGGCCAATATCCAGCCATCTTGACCTCACACTTGGACAATTAACAATTATTATTATTATTATTATTATTATTATAATTATTATTGAATATATTTATCATTCACCAGAAGTATTAAAAGATTCATGCAAATCAGTAACTAAATATTGTTTACATCTTTATGATTCTCTAATGGAACATAATTGTGTGCAAGGCAGGAGGTGCTCTGACATAACAAAAATAAACCTGGAGCTTTCTCTCAGTCAGAGGCAGAAGATTTTCTATGTCAGTAAGAGAAGCTATCATTCATACCTACCTGTAGTTATTCAAGACTGGTAGAATCTGGGGGGGGGGGGGGGGTTTCAAAGGAAAATTACTGAAAAATCTTCATGCAACCTTCACAAATATAACCTGCATGACATTTTAAGATAATTTGGATGAAACCTCAAAAAGACAATGAGAGACTAGTCTTGAGGAATATTAAAACTTCAGCATTTAAATAAATATAAATATAAATATAAATACTTTATTGACTTTCCCAAGGGGGCTTTTCAAAGACAATATTCCTATCTACAATTAAAAATAAGAATAAGGTTGTAAAAGTTATAAAAAATATATAAAAATAAAGCATTTGACTGTTCAGCTGCCATATAATATTTGAAGTGGACAGCCCCTGTCAACTCTATAACCCAAATTCAGGGCAATCTTCTCAACATAAGCAGATCATCAACTACCTAACAATTGATCACCATGTGCTGAGTGAATATTGATTTGCATATTACGTAATAACACCCAGTCAATAAGGATAATAAAGATTTTGAACTTGGTCTGAAAAATCTTGCAAAATTAAGACAAAAAATTTTCAACCTGGCTGCCAACCTTTTGATAAAGTCCAATATACTAGTGGCAAACATTCAAATCTTCCAAATTAAAACAAAATTTGCATTAAGAGCGTACTTATAAACAATAAGCACCCATCTCACAAAACAATAGAAACTTAACGTTATTTTGTGTACATAGAATTACGTGTTTAAAATGTGTTCAGACCCAATTTATAAGTTATTTTAATTTCACATTCTTATGGAATTAAACTGTTGGCATGGATGCAGAAAATACAGCTTTGAGGGCCAGCCAGATAAGTAGGGACAGAATCTTTGACTCCGCACATCCCACCCTTCTGCTTAGACTAAACTTCCCGCTGTGTGAAAAGAAAGCTTAAGCATTTGGATGATTTCTGTCTGTTCATCAGTTGCGATTGTCACACTCAAGGATGCAAATTCTTCAGCCTTCAGGCTGCAATGGTAGAACAGGAACGTTAAAGACAACCTTCTCCAGGCAAATAAAATCTTACACTTCTTCAAAAATGGGCGATCACGATCACAGATGCCCAAAGCAATTTCACTCCCAGCTACCACGTTGCCGAGGCATGCGTCGATTAAACCACATACGCTGATGTCTTGACAAGACCGAAACAGCAGAATAACTGCAAGCGATTTGTACTTTTGCTCAATAAATTATTGACAATAAATTCACGTACTTGCTGAGACCTCTTGTGACAAATCTTAAGTTTGTAGCCACACTCGGCGCGACGAAAATGTGAGCACCATGGCCATTGTTTCAACAAAAAACATCATAACGAGTTTAGTGTAAGTTTAATACGGAATAAAATTAAGTAACACTTCAAAGAGCGAGAGGTACATTCTATCCAAATTGTGTTCCGACACTGCCGAGCCCCCGAAAAAAAAACAGTTTTCTGTGAGTCTCCCCTCAAATTTATTTAAAATACATTATTCACACTAAACACCAAGAAAAAAGGAAAATTAAATGAAATAAAATTTAGTTTGGGGCTTGTAGAACAGAAAACCAATATCAATACAGGAAGGAAATACCGGCTAACTGCCTAACTTTTCAGTTTTTAAGTGAGTTAACACACTTGACAATAGACAATAACAATTCAGGCATGTTTGCGCCAACGTTGAAATATGCTCGAGCAGATTGTAATTAATAATGAGCCTATAGGAAATCGGTGTAAAAAGCAATTGACCGGTATTGTTATAAATTCCTCGAGAGAGCCCAAGTTTTTTGTCTTCTAGCAGTATCACTTCTCATATCTTCCTTCGGAAACAATTACAAACCGAACCGCAAAACCCTTCGCAGCTGCGATCATTCAAGTAGCCTAAGAATTTGTTTATACAAAGCAAATAATAAAGTGCTTTTCATCGGCTTACAAAATAATTTAACGAACTGTCGAAGGACGCTAACCTTTCAAATCGTCATATAGAGACAACAGCGAACTCTTAGCAGCCACGTATTCAGTTTGCAGTAGAGTCTTCAAATTTTTCGCTGCTCGAACCCGCAGAGAGTCTTCCGTTTGTCTCGTACAGCATGTTCTTTCACTGACACAAACTTGTGGCTCCTTCCCTGTCAACGACAAATTATTACGCGGGTTAGATCATTACAAACACAATTCAGTACTTATGTAGAAACGAAATAGTTCACTTCACACCTTTTAAAGGCGTTATAGGATTTGATAGCCCGTTTGCTCCAAGATGTTCTGAACAAGTCAATTGTGAAGTCTGACAATCTGCGCGCCATGCTCTCAACATCAAGCTCAATAAACAAACCACGTGAAATATGCGAATAGAACTCATGTTGAAGTGCTTGTTAGTGTACCGAATGTTCTCCAAGTACCTTAAAAGTTATACGTATGTCTTTTGCGTGAAAAGCTAAAAAAGTAAAGCCAAGAGCAGATTTAGTTTTGAATACGTTCTCATGTCCTTCGAGGTCATTCGTCTGCGCATCAGCGAGATATATATGACAGCTCTGTGAGTGGATTGAGGTGTTCCCGGAGCGCCCTTGCCATATTCGTGCATGGTAATTAATGAAAACAATCTAAACAATCAATCATGAATAAGCGATGAGCGAAACAGCTGTGCGGTCCCTTTGACTAATAACAGAAATCCGAGCAAAAGTATTTTATTGGACGAACGGGGGCGGAATGCGGTTCAAGACGGGTCGGGATTGATTGGTTTGTCAGGGGTTGGGTTTCCCGATTTTCCGCACCACAAACTAAAGTAGTCTCAAAACTTTGATTCTTTTCGACTTTTCATGAAAGAGTAGTTCATTCGAAATGCTTACCACATAATTCTTAAACAAGTCCTCATATGAATTACCATAACGAGTTTTTAAGAAGTGTGAGGGCAAATTAAACCTCAATTATCTATTAAGATCATAAGCTTTTTTAGGGCATCGAAACAAAAGTTGTTGACCCTTCCTTGCACGTACGTGAGACAAGTGTGGAATTACACAAGTAGTTTCCGATCGAGGAATGTAATTCTCATCTACAATGTAGCAGCGACAAGGAAAGTGAGTTCTGAGTCGACAAAGGTCTACAGAATCTCGATTTATCAGATTTGCCATCTCAAAGAAACGAACGTAATCCAGTTTTGATAACCTCATAACTTCTTCACTGTACGATAAGGACCCGATTCTGTTTTGCATAAAGCCTTATCGATCCACCTTCGACATGCAGCCTCATACCCGCGATAGGCAGGCGAGGTTGTATTTCCATCTCTGATCCTTGAAAACTACGATAAGGAGTTCTCTTTACTCACGAAACCTTTCTCACAAGGCCAAAATTAAAGCCAGACATAACCAGTTTCCGGAAGCAACCCGTTTCTGACTATAATCGAAAACCACTTAATAGCTTAATCGTTTAAAAGTGAACTTTGACTCGCCGCAGCTTTAGTTTTTGTATTTTGATTGAAATTTCAGAGAATTTTTAATCTTATTTCGAGGTTGATAT
Source organism: Platygyra sinensis (assembly GCA_019787425.1). NCBI lineage: Eukaryota > Metazoa > Cnidaria > Anthozoa > Scleractinia > Merulinidae > Platygyra > Platygyra sinensis. The sequence goes on from JAHPZR010047715.1 coordinate 19,798, forward strand.
GGAAGAAATAAGGTGGAAAATTCTCCTAAGATAGTAAATAATATTTAAGCCGCAAAGACTAGTTCCATTCTTCGCTTGTCAAAGGATATTTTGTTATATTAGTGCCACTTTTAATTGACATAAACTGATGTAGATAAATAAGGTACTTATAATTTAGAAAAGGGCTGGAACTTAAAGATGCTAGATGGTGTTCTTCAGAATGAAAGTTTTATTGTAAAACTTGTTTTTTCTTCCACTTCTCGGCATTGATAAACTGCCGTAAAAACTGAAGCCACTGAATACAAGATACTCCAAAAATGTCTTCAGTAAGTACTGTCGGATTTCAAATTTACAGTATTGAATTTCAGTTAAAAAAATCTCTGATAGCAATCTTACAAACTAAACAGATTAAAATCAGCTAGAAGATTAAAATTATAAACAGTCTCGTCATTGTTTCGATCCTTTTTGTGCTGCTCTTCTCTTCCAAACTACAATGTGCAAACAACGGCACAAAACGATCCATTGAGAACATTAAACAAATTCCAGTACAATACCAAAGAACTCAAAAGTCGCAGTTCTTCCCTTTTTACGTCGACTTCCTCTTCTTAGGAGGGCTATCTTCGTCATGGGTTTGGTTGGTCGCGTCCGTTGACTTTCGTTTGGAATTTTTTGCCACCGTTCCCTCAGTCTCCTGCGTGGGTTTATCCTCCAACGACTTTTCCACCGTAACGTCGCTCACACAGGCTGTTTTTTCTTCGTTTCCTGAGGGAGTATTCGACTCTTCTCTGTTTCCTGTCTCCGGAAATTTCTCTTTTTCCGTGTTTTCCGACTCCTTCGTTGTCTTGATACTTTCATCTGCAGTCTTCGTTTCTTCGGAAGCCTTCCCTTCGCAGTTGGTCTTGCTCTTTTCTGGAATTGTCTCGATTTCTTTTTCTGCGACTGGGGTTGTAATCTCAACTTCTGCTGCTGGCATCTTTTTAATGTTTGGTTTTAAATCCTTGACAGCAAAAATCTAGCAAGAGTAAAAGATGTGATGAAATGGCAAGGTGAGTTCATTCAGCTTTTATTTATACTTCCCGGGAAGACGCGTAATATTTTTTCCCGCCACAGCCATTTCCCGCCATTTGCAGCCGCGTTGCTTACCGCGTTTCAGCCGCGTAAAAATGTGTAAAAGGACGAAGCAACATTGATTATTGATTATTTTTGGGCTTTGCATACATAAGACCCCAGGTTTCCCAAGTTCTTACATAAACGAAAGTTAAAATAAATGGAAACGAAAGATTTCTAGGATAACGTGGGGGGATAACCTCTGATCCAAATAATGTAACTTTGGACGTGGGCAACACATCGATTAGCGGACTGGGCAAAAGGGCTGATTGGTCACATTTTGGCGCCAAAAGTAATTATTATTTATTCGTAATTATCCAAGATGGCGGCTGGAAAGGTGGTCAGCCCTAAAAAACTGAAAACAGTAAATTTCAACGATGACGATGGGAATGACATTTCAGTCTCTTTGTCGGACTTCACATGTCCAATATGTTTGCAAATACTCATCGAGCCTGTTATTATGCCGTGTGAACACGAGCTGTGTGGACCTTGTTTCAAGCAAAATGTCGAAGAAGCGAATTTCCTTTGCCCTCTCTGTCGAATGAGAATATCAAGTTGGGCGAGAAGAAACTCCCGAAATGGAACATTAGTTAACTTGAAGCGATGGGAACAAATCCAGAACCTTTTTCCTGAAAATTGCAGGAAGAGATTACGTGGAGAAGACGATGAAGACTTATTTGGTTAGTACTTAACGCTTGTTGTCAGTGTCTGTGGATACTTAGATCGTTTTAATGATAGAACGTAATAACCAGTACAGTGCATTGTACAGTGCATTGTACAGTGCTGAGGTATTTCACATAAGCTCCCTTGATGAGCATTACTTAGCAATGTCGGTAGTAACACGTAGGTAGTTGCCAAACGTGAAAGGAAAAATTAACAAGTTTAGTGCTGAAATGATCTGCAAACAGTAAGCTTA
>JAHPZR010047717.1:0-12500 GCA_019787425.1 Platygyra sinensis
CACCCTTACCTTCAAATACCAAACCATTCTTGAATACTGTACTTGCCATGGCCATGTTTCATGTTTGTGTCTCTCAGTTCGCCCACATACTTAAGCACCTGTGGGCTAGTTCTCAAATGTTCCATGACCATTGACGGCCGTCCGTTTCACTCACTCTCGCAACATAGTAATTACGCAGGGGGTACTCGGGAGCCAGGAACTCGCTTCAAATATCCAGGAATGTTCTCCACGACCATGCTGAACACCATTCCCCGCACTAGCCGCTTCATATCGCTCATTCTTGTCATACCAGGTGCATTGATTCCAGGTACCATGTCCATGCCTGACCATTGTCCCTCCAATCTCCTTTGTATATATTCCCTGAGGGGGGCCCCATAACCAACCCTCCTCATACCAAATCCATGTCTCTTGTTGTATCATACCAGGGTCCCATCATAATATGACAAAGCCTCTCTTGCCATAATGCAGAATTCCTTCTCCCAACAGCGTCTCCCATATTTTCCAGTCTCCAGTGTATGAAGATGGAATTGTTCCACAGGCGAATGTGCCTTGGCCATGTCTCCAAGCCTACCAACTCACTTCACCCTCGTAGGTGCTTTCATCAGTCTCAAGTGTACAAACCCGTACCTTCACTGATGTTGATTCTTGAAATCTCCTTCATATTTTTAATTCCATTAGCCCCACATGTATTGCCCTTTTCCGTCCATCACACCGTTCACAAACGACCCAGAAGTACACATGGATTACCTCGGAAATAGGCTGTCCCAACTCCATGAAAAAACCTAACTCGTTTTTCTCTCTCCGAGATACGATTCCACAATCAAGTTGGTGAGGTGAGCGTCTTGTCGCCTGGCATCGTACGGTTCTTTCTTCTTGATGGTCATCTCCATCAAGCACAATCTTCCTGGTGCTTGTGTGGGTGGAGCTCCTCTTGCTCTTTATCAACACTGTCTTTCTCGCGGTTCTGTGTCTTTTGCTTCGGGGGGGGGAACCTGAAAGATTTTCAGACCGATTGTTCAGGCATTTTTGCACTAGTTCATAAACCCAAGACCAAGAAAATACTCGTTGCTTTCGAGACCAGGAGTCATTTTGGCTATATCCCGGATGAAATGTATCGTATGTTAATAACAACAAAAGGACACAGCGCCGTCACGCCCGGCTCACTTCTCTACAACAGCTGCATAATACAAGTATGGTGACCGGCCACAAGCGCTTTAAGGGATATTACACTTCCGCGAATTTAGCCGCGATTATGGGCCGAAAAATCAACGCTGGTGTGGACTCTCGTGGTTTGTCAACGATGGCGTTGGCATTGATGCGGCCGGTTTTCACGTATTTACTCATAGCTTTATGCTGAAGTTGGTAGTAGTTATGTTGTCATCGTGTATTAACCCGAAGTGAGTGGACTGCACTGGTTTTTGCGCCTGGTTCCACGCCGTCGCTTTCACGTCTTTTAGCGGGTCTTGCTCTTGTTGCTCACAGTCGGGGCATATGTGTAGCGAATCCAGGTAAGTGTCCCGATTCTGTAAAATTGTTCCTATACTTTAGAGTTCGATCGTTTGGCGTTCCCAGATTTTGTTGACAGGTTTATTATGCTAATTTTGACTTATTTACATGTTAGCTGTTTCTACCAGCAATGTCACGGTCTATGTGAAAAAAACGCCTACGCCCTGAATCATTTAAATATATCTGCTGTAAGTTTAGCTAGCACATCGAACGTTTTGAAAAGTTTTATGACGAACAACCCAGAGTACAGAAAAGCACGTCCTATTGCTAAGATCCAAGTGTTCCCGTAAAACTAACTAATTCCCTTATAGGCAAAAGATAATCCCGGTGTTATTAATATGCCAACTGAGAGAACTATTGGCTGCTGAAACAAAGAGGTTCTTTTGTTTAAACGTTTTCAAAACATTGAAATAACAACAACAATGTTTGTACACAAATATCTTCGCTATAAGCATCTGTCTTAAAGGGTACCATCGTATACTGATTACAATTTCTGGTTGTATTTTGAAAAAACCCCCCAAAAAAAAAAAAAAAAAAAAAAAAAAAAAAAAAAAAAAAAAAAAAATAATATTACTGTACTAGTATAAATCTTCTAGCGTTTTATCATGATTAATGTTCTCTGATTGGCTACGCTACTCACTATCATCAATTCTAATTCTGTGATAATGAGTAGCGTAGCAGTGTGCCCTTCTAAAACAAAATGATGGCCGCTTCTTGGTGTGTTCAAAGTGTCTGTGAAGAGGATTTAGGTAAAGTTTTGAATTAACAAATAGATTCCATGTTGCCGTGCGTCTGTTCAGTAATAGATCACAGATGACGTCAAAATGTGGTAAGAACAAAAAAGTGGCACACGAGGCGTAGCCGAGTGTGTCACTGATGTTCTTACCACATTTTGACGTCTTCTGTGATCTATTACTGAATCAGACGCACGGCAATATGGAATCTATTTGTTTTATATAAAAAACAAAAAGCCTTTTTTATTTCATTTTTATTTTAAAAAATCAAAAATATCATCCTAATTCTCAAAACTTTCCGCCATTTTAAAACGGCAGAGGGAAAATCTTTGTAACGATGACGTCAATTGTGCATCTGTACTCTAATAGATCATAGGCGAGAACCAATCAAAATGCGAGAATAACTTGGGTTATCATATAACAACTAATAGATTTAGACTAAAAGAATTAGATTATTCGCTCTTGATTTCTATGCATGATAGTTGACTCGGGCTGTGCCCTTATCAACTGTCACATGATAGGAATCTCGAGCTCATAATCAAATTGTTTAATATAAAGAAGTGTTGTCAGATATTGATTGCCAAAACTACCTGGATGTACTAAGCATACCCATGTTTGCCTTTCAAGAGCAGTCTTCTGCTCTGCTGAGCTATTGACCTGATATAATGGCTATGGCATTATTGTTTACACTTGAATTAAAGTATTTTCCATAAGTAAATTAAAAATAAAAGTCTTTGTGTATGATTATTCTTTTAGGGAACTATTCCCCTGGGAAACTGTACATCAGAAAATTTGAAGAAGCTGCAGCTAAAAGAAGGAGAAGTAGTCCTAAGATGCACAAGATGCGAATGTATTAAGATTGATAGAGCCCATCATTGCAGGTATTTAAATCTTGCAATGAAAAGCATTTCTTGATTATAATAAATAAGAAATAATATTGTAACTAGACTGAGTGGGTTACAATTAAGGGAGTAATCACAAGAGCACAAAGGACAAGGCGAATTTGAAGTAATTATTACAAACATGATTACTCACTGAATTGTAGGACGTGAGGTCAAACTACTATTTACCCGCATCTACAAGATAAGATAAGATAATTTATTTAATGTCAAATTACACAGGCCAGGGGGTGATCTCCCAGTCCCATGAGCCAGAGGCTCGTGATAAAAGTGTTTGACAATATTGATTTATAGTTCTATTATCTATGTATGAATAAAAAAGAAACTTTTTTTGAGTGAAAACTCAGTATCGCTTTCCATAAGTTTTGAAACTGTAGGAAACGTCAAGGAGGGAGTGTTAAGGTAATTCCTTAGTATTGCATTGCGCATCCCTACTGCGCACGATTTTCGCGTCATCAGGGCGTGCACATGAGCGCGTGCACGTGCAAAACGTGAGAGATTTCCCTCAAACTAAGCTCGATAACGGAATAAATTCTCCTTTTCTCTTAAACGAGCACGGTGACCCCCGATTTTTTTTTCAAGAATATGCTAAGAACAGTCTAACGAAGAACATATTTGAAGAGGAAAAAAAGTTTGACAGTAGAACATAATTTTTTTTTTGGAAAGTAGTTCCCAACTGGGTGTATTTTGGCCAAGGCGAGGACTTGAGTTAACCACGGAACTGTCCGAAAAAGTGCAATATTCCCGCAACCAGGCAATCAAAAACGGCTTAAATGAAGCAATACTGCTTATGTCAATAAATGAAGCTTTACTTTTAAGACAAAACTTTGTGCCCTTCAAGTAACCAAGATTTAATTCTGTATAAAGGTGATTCGAACTTTTAACGCGCAACCAGTAAAAATACCCCATTTTAAGAGCCTGCTGACGCGTAAACAAGCACGGTGACCCCATTTTTTTATTGCATTTTTATTATGTTCATATCATGAATGTTCATTACGCCAAGTTTCAAAAAAAGTTTGATAGTAGAACAATTTCAAGGGAATTACCTTAAGTTAAATAAAATGTGTTAGGTTACTGATAATTATTGTAACTGGGAATGAAACACTTTGTTATATTAAGTTTGTAACAGGAATTGATATGTGTACAGTCTTCTATTTTTGTGGAGTGTTTACCGAGTTTATATGTAATTGCTTCAAACAGCCATCTCTTTTGGAGTACATGTAGGGGTGGAGGGAAAGAGAGCTTGCCAGGATGTATTAGAGTATTGATTATAAATCTCCTGAAACTATCCTGTGTTACAGCTACCCTTCCTGAAAGAAAAAAATGGAAGAGAAAATATTGTGTTGCTGTTGATAATCATTTTCCTTGCATTACATTAAAGCCACTTCTGTAATCACTGTAGCAGAGACATGTGACCTTTGTAATGACCTTTGATTGTAGAAAAAAAGACCATGACCTTTGATTGTGAAAAAAAGACCGCTCGCAGGATAATTCTGTTGTCATAAAATTCAATTATCTCTCTTAATATGGCTTTCACTTTTCAGAATTCTAAATCTAATTTTCACTCACAAAGTCCAACAACGTTTTATTGCAGGGAAGGAAACGAAAGTTTTGAAATCCAGTTCTCAGTGGACCAGTACATTTCGAGTGCGACCTCACTAAATTTTACTTTCCCAATAGGCATGCAATGAACATGAGCAAAGTATGGGTGGATTAATCCAATTGTTATCAACTTATTGTTTTGTTCATCTTGCAGTCATGAAGTTTTGAAAAAAATTTTAAGAAAATTATCACTAACAAGACTACTGAGGCTAATTCCACTTGCCTACCAAACTTCCATTTTCACTTGCACAAAAGTAAAATTTACTTGCCCCAGGCAATGGCACCCGTTTTTTTTTTCCTGCCCAGCATTGTGGTCTTGACAGCCAACTCTTGAGTCTGTATGACTAATTAACATCACCCTTCATAAACTGCAAGTAATTGATCAATCAATCAATCATTTTCCACACATTGCAGGAAAAATCACATGCCCTGAACATGATTATCAATCAGACACTCTCTCTGCCTGACTTTTTCTCTTGGGGAGGGTGGCTGTACCACAGGAAACTCAAAACCTTGGATTATCTCTGGATAAATTTGTCACACTGTTATGCTGACTTGTTCGTTTGTTTGGTGTTTTTCATAAATTCAGCACATGTCAGAGGTGTATTAGGTAAGTCCTTTGTTACCAACATGATTGATATAATATTTTAACCAATGTACTATCTTGCGCAAATTTTAAAGAGCAAGTCTGATTGCAGTTTTAATTTTTTTATATTTTTGAGATCTGATAAAGCTGATGGCTCATCTTTGACATTACTTTGTGTTGATTTTCATACCATGAAACAGCAACTTACAGAGTTATTGGTGATCCAGGAATCTGGTTTAAATTCTACAGTTTATATATCGTAGCCTGTATAAGGAATTCGTCTGGGTTTGCATATCACCCATGATAATGTTCAAACCCCCCCTAAACTGACAAAGAAGGGACCAAAAACTAGTGGAATTTGCCTCCCTTTGTAGGAAATATACTTGAAAGAAGTGAAGTATTAATGTTACAAAATATATGATCACAACTTTACTTTATTTAGTAGTTACCTTGTCCATCCAGTTTTTTTATACGCTCTCTCAAACATTCCCTTTTCCTTTCAGAAAAATGGATCACCACTGTCCATGGTACGTAAAAAATGTTTTTACCCTAACATCAGCCACAGGGTTCGTACAGGTCATGGCTAACCTGGAAAGTCATGGAATTTTACAATTTCATTTTCCAGGCCTGGAAAGTCCTGAAATTTAGATGTAGGTCATGGAAAGTCATGGAAAATCAGTATGTTTTCTATGAATGAAAGGCAATGAGATCCAAAGTTAAAAAATTAACTGGCAAGTCCAAAAATCAAATGTAATTTCAGCTGAATAAATGATTGTTTTGACACTACTGCCGGAGGGAAATAACTTAACTTAGTAAATGGAATATTTCAAAAAGTCATGGAAAAAGTCATGGAAAGTCATGGAATTTTGACAGGTCATAAGTGTACGAACCCTGAGCCAAAGTGACAGCCACTTGAATGTACGTAGTAATCCTTCAAAACAAGTAATAAAATTGATAGTTGATACCCTTATAAATTATTATTATTTCAACAACAGCAACAACCTTCTTGACTTGATTTTAAATTTGACCAAAATAATGATGGTATAAGTTTTGTCTTGCAAGTCACTGAATGAGTTCAGCATTTTACATACGCATCCCTGTCATCTATAATTTAAACAAACTCTTCAATATTATTTCATGGTTTTGTTTTTCTTCCTACAGGATAAATAATTGCGTTGGTGAAGACAATCAGAAATTCTTTGTCTTATTCACGGTGAGTGCTTTTTTTGGGACTTTTTTGAAAATGAGTACTGTTTATTGATACTAGGGAAAAACACATTTGGATTTTCAGGTGTGGTTTTTTTTAATGATTTACCCACATCAGTAAAAGAAGCCATGTCGCTTTCTACTTTTAAGAACTTTCTTAGTTTTCATTTTAACCATTAGTTTTGTATTAATATTTAAATAATACATAGATATACTTTAATAAATTGCTCTCTTTTATTGTATTGATCTAAAAAAAAAATTGTACTTTACAGATGTGTGATTTCCTTGTTATTCAATTTTTAAACTCTTTTTAATACATAATTTTAAGGTAATTTTTGAATTTTAAATTTTTATCATGTAGTCTTAATTTTATGCAGGACGCCTTTTGATATCAACCTATGGCTGTTGGGTCTACCCTGACTAAATAAAGATGCCTTGACTTGACTTGTTATTTATTGTCAGTGGCACAAGTTCTTGTATCTGGTAATAAAATTTTTCAATGCATTCCTTTTCAGCTCTACATTTTTGCGATATCTGTTTATGCCTTGGGTTTGACAATTAGACAAATACTGATTTGTACAGATAAAGAATGGAATGGTGAGTAAAGATATGCCCTGGTAGTAGTGAATTACAATTATGTAAAACCCTTACTGGATTAAGAGGTAACAAACTTTTGAATTTGCCTAACACCTTCTCTTGTGTTTTGTTTTGAGCTATCTTAACATGTGCCCCATTTTCCATCACACATAAATCTACTAGTGTCCTATCAAGAATGCCATTCTCTGATTGGGGACGCTACTCACTATCTTTCCTGTTGTAGATGGTGTGTGGTTGTTATATCAAAATGGTGGCTGCTCTTTTCCTTTTCAAAGTGTGTGTGAACAGGATTTTTATGATGTTTTGAATGACCAGTAAATTTAAAATAAACCAATTACAATAGATTATTTACTCTCAATTTCCATGCATGATAGCTAACAAGGGCATGAATGTGCGATTGTTGACTGGGTGTTGCCCTGATCAATTATCATGTCATGAAAATTTCAAGCACATATTCTTTTTTTGAGTGGACAGGGTGGAGGAATGGAGCCTAAAGATTTGGTCTGAAATATACAGTGGAATCCTGATTTTTCAAACCTCCAAGGGAAACGAAAATTGGTTCGAAAAATTGGATAGTTGGAGAAATCATCATTTGACTCCCGGGTTTGACTGAGGAGAGTGGAACAATTTTGGTTTGAGTGATCAGAAGATTAAAAAAAATGAGGGTACAAGCAATGAGGATTCCACTGTACAACAATAATGTGATATTGGATGTAATCTTTAAAGAGACAAATGAAAATGAGGAAGTGAAAAAGAAAAGTCCTTTAGAACTTAATTGACACTCTCCTCCCATTTCCTAGAGGCCTCATGTAATAAAATAATATAATAATAATAATAATAATGATAATAATAATGATAATGATAATGATAATGATAATAATAAAACATTTATATAGCGTTTTTCCCCATGGTCCAAAAACGCTTTACAGTTGGCAGGTTAAAAATCGTCATATACAATATAATCATTAAAAATATTAAATTACTATTAACTATAAAAACTGTAAAAAAGGAATATAAAAAGTAAAATACCACTGTGGTAATATTTTTTCGATAAAAATCATTGTCTGTTGTAAGCCGTTGTAATGTATATGGCACCTGGGGGGGGGAGGGGGGTACTCCCATATATGGGCTATATAGGTACGTGCCGAGGAATAGGGTATGGTTTTTGACGTTCTTGGTCCTTAAATAGGGTATCTTTTTTACCCTTTTGTAACTGTGTTCCTGGTGTGGTCCTTAAATAGGGTAGCTAAATTAACTAATACTGGAGTGTGAAAACGCCCGCCTATACGAAAGTTTTTTTTAAACTTGATGTATCCTTTTAAGTATTAACAAAGTGATTTCGCAACAGAGGTTTGATAGCCTTGAATAGGGTGTCAGTTTTCGTGTTTGGACCTTAAAAAGGGTATCAATTTCCGCTTCCTTAGTCCTTAAATAGGGTTAGGGTTTAAGAACCTTCGCGGCACACCCCTATCCAAAATTTGTGGGAGTGCACCCCCCCCCCCCCCTGGGTATGGCATTTCTTTCAAAGTATTCTCCTATGCAGACATTCTTTGGGCTCGTCTTCCTCGCCCACGAACATCAGTTCTCCTGAAGCCAAGAGAACATTCTTTGCCCTTTGTTTGTTTGTTTTCCCTTTTTTCGTGGGGGAGGAAGATTGCATGATGAGCCCAAAGAATGTCTGCATAGTACTATCTAGGAGGCTACTTCCAAAGCTGCTGTTGGACAAAGTGCATATTCTGCACAATTAATAATACATCAGTTACAAAAGGGTAAAAAAGATACCCTATTTAAGGACCAAGAACGTCAAAAACCATACCCTATTCCTCGGCACGTACCTATATAGCCCATATATGGGAGTACCCCCCTCCCCCCCCCAGGTGCCATATACATTACAACGGCTTACAACAGACAATGATTTTTATCGAAAAAATATTACCACAGTGGTATTTTACTTTTATATTCCTTTTTTACAGTTTTTATAGTTAATAGTAATTTAATATTTTTAATGATTATATTGTATATGACGATTTTTAACCTGCCAACTGTAAAGCGTTTTTGGACCATGGGGAAAAACGCTATATAAATGTTTTATTATTATCATTATCATTATCATTATCATTATTATTATCATTATTATTATTATTATTATATTATTTTATTACATGAGGCCTCTAGGAAATGGGAGGAGAGTGTCAATTAAGTTCTAAAGGACTTTTCTTTTTCACTTCCTCATTTTCATTTGTCTCTTTAAAGATTACATCCAATATCACATTATTGTTGTACAGTGGAATCCTCATTGCTTGTACCCTCATTTTTTTTAATCTTCTGATCACTCAAACCAAAATTGTTCCACTCTCCTCAGTCAAACCCGGGAGTCAAATGATGATTTCTCCAACTATCCAATTTTTCGAACCAATTTTCGTTTCCCTTGGAGGTTTGAAAAATCAGGATTCCACTGTATATTTCAGACCAAATCTTTAGGCTCCATTCCTCCACCCTGTCCACTCAAAAAAAGAATATGTGCTTGAAATTTTCATGACATGATAATTGATCAGGGCAACACCCAGTCAACAATCGCACATTCATGCCCTTGTTAGCTATCATGCATGGAAATTGAGAGTAAATAATCTATTGTAATTGGTTTATTTTAAATTTACTGGTCATTCAAAACATCATAAAAATCCTGTTCACACACACTTTGAAAAGGAAAAGAGCAGCCACCATTTTGATATAACAACCACACACCATCTACAACAGGAAAGATAGTGAGTAGCGTCCCCAATCAGAGAATGGCATTCTTGATAGGACACTAGTAGATTTATGTGTGATGGAAAATGGGGCACATGTTAAGATAGCTCAAAACAAAACACAAGAGAAGGTGTTAGGCAAATTCAAAAGTTTGTTACCTCTTAATCCAGTAAGGGTTTTACATAATTGTAATTCACTACTACCAGGGCATATCTTTACTCACCATTCCATTCTTTATCTGTACAAATCAGTATTTGTCTAATTGTCAAACCCAAGGCATAAACAGATATCGCAAAAATGTAGAGCTGAAAAGGAATGCATTGAAAAATTTTATTACCAGATACAAGAACTTGTGCCACTGACAATAAATAACAAGTCAAGTCAAGGCATCTTTATTTAGTCAGGGTAGACCCAACAGCCATAGGTTGATATCAAAAGGCGTCCTGCATAAAATTAAGACTACATGATAAAAATTTAAAATTCAAAAATTACCTTAAAATTATGTATTAAAAAGAGTTTAAAAATTGAATAACAAGGAAATCACACATCTGTAAAGTACAATTTTTTTTTTAGATCAATACAATAAAAGAGAGCAATTTATTAAAGTATATCTATGTATTATTTAAATATTAATACAAAACTAATGGTTAAAATGAAAACTAAGAAAGTTCTTAAAAGTAGAAAGCGACATGGCTTCTTTTACTGATGTGGGTAAATCATTAAAAAAAACCACACCTGAAAATCCAAATGTGTTTTTCCCTAGTATCAATAAACAGTACTCATTTTCAAAAAAGTCCCAAAAAAAGCACTCACCGTGAATAAGACAAAGAATTTCTGATTGTCTTCACCAACGCAATTATTTATCCTGTAGGAAGAAAAACAAAACCATGAAATAATATTGAAGAGTTTGTTTAAATTATAGATGACAGGGATGCGTATGTAAAATGCTGAACTCATTCAGTGACTTGCAAGACAAAACTTATACCATCATTATTTTGGTCAAATTTAAAGTCAAGTCAAGAAGGTTGTTGCTGTTGTTGAAATAATAATAATTTATAAGGGTATCAACTATCAATTTTATTACTTGTTTTGAAGGATTACTACGTACATTCAAGTGGCTGTCACTTTGGCTCAGGGTTCGTACACTTATGACCTGTCAAAATTCCATGACTTTCCATGACTTTTTCCATGACTTTTTGAAATATTCCATTTACTAAGTTAAGTTATTTCCCTCCGGCAGTAGTGTCAAAACAATCATTTATTCAGCTGAAATTACATTTGATTTTTGGACTTGCCAGTTAATTTTTTAACTTTGGATCTCATTGCCTTTCATTCATAGAAAACATACTGATTTTCCATGACTTTCCATGACCTACATCTAAATTTCAGGACTTTCCAGGCCTGGAAAATGAAATTGTAAAATTCCATGACTTTCCAGGTTAGCCATGACCTGTACGAACCCTGTGGCTGATGTTAGGGTAAAAACATTTTTTACGTACCATGGACAGTGGTGATCCATTTTTCTGAAAGGAAAAGGGAATGTTTGAGAGAGCGTATAAAAAAACTGGATGGACAAGGTAACTACTAAATAAAGTAAAGTTGTGATCATATATTTTGTAACATTAATACTTCACTTCTTTCAAGTATATTTCCTACAAAGGGAGGCAAATTCCACTAGTTTTTGGTCCCTTCTTTGTCAGTTTAGGGGGGGTTTGAACATTATCATGGGTGATATGCAAACCCAGACGAATTCCTTATACAGGCTACGATATATAAACTGTAGAATTTAAACCAGATTCCTGGATCACCAATAACTCTGTAAGTTGCTGTTTCATGGTATGAAAATCAACACAAAGTAATGTCAAAGATGAGCCATCAGCTTTATCAGATCTCAAAAATATAAAAAAATTAAAACTGCAATCAGACTTGCTCTTTAAAATTTGCGCAAGATAGTACATTGGTTAAAATATTATATCAATCATGTTGGTAACAAAGGACTTACCTAATACACCTCTGACATGTGCTGAATTTATGAAAAACACCAAACAAACGAACAAGTCAGCATAACAGTGTGACAAATTTATCCAGAGATAATCCAAGGTTTTGAGTTTCCTGTGGTACAGCCACCCTCCCCAAGAGAAAAAGTCAGGCAGAGAGAGTGTCTGATTGATAATCATGTTCAGGGCATGTGATTTTTCCTGCAATGTGTGGAAAATGATTGATTGATTGATCAATTACTTGCAGTTTATGAAGGGTGATGTTAATTAGTCATACAGACTCAAGAGTTGGCTGTCAAGACCACAATGCTGGGCAGGAAAAAAAAACGGGTGCCATTGCCTGGGGCAAGTAAATTTTACTTTTGTGCAAGTGAAAATGGAAGTTTGGTAGGCAAGTGGAATTAGCCTCAGTAGTCTTGTTAGTGATAATTTTCTTAAAATTTTTTTCAAAACTTCATGACTGCAAGATGAACAAAACAATAAGTTGATAACAATTGGATTAATCCACCCATACTTTGCTCATGTTCATTGCATGCCTATTGGGAAAGTAAAATTTAGTGAGGTCGCACTCGAAATGTACTGGTCCACTGAGAACTGGATTTCAAAACTTTCGTTTCCTTCCCTG
>JAHPZR010047718.1:0-2500 GCA_019787425.1 Platygyra sinensis
GGGCTTTTTTCAAAGAAAAAGTGTTATTTAATTTACTTATGGTGGCATGATCGAGTCAACCAGTTAGACTTGAGTGATACATTTTGGTTATTGACCAAGTGTGAGGTCAAGATGGCTGGATATTGGCCAAGTTCTTTTTTTTTTGCATGTTTGTGGGCCGAGACAGAGTCTAGGTCCATCAACTTACAGGCTCCCCAAGCTCTAAATACGTGGTGTATGCGACAGCTTGTGTATATAGAGAATTGTATGGGAAAAGCACCGATCGTAAAAAAATTGTGTAAATAACTATCTCATTTGAAATAAAGTTTTCCTACCTCAAATGTGTTGCGAACTTGTCTCTCGTGCCGATTTTAGAGCCATTCTGACGCCGTTTAGTGAAGTTATTTGGCTGGTCACAAGGCTCTCAGGAAAGCCGAAGAGGTGAATTTTAAGGCAAATTTTTTGTTTGTCATGAGTCTCTCGGCGGCCGAAAAACACGCATTTGAAGTGAAATTTAATGGGCTTTTATGGAAGTGTTAATTTTATTGCGAATCGGGACTTTTCCTGTTGAGGAGAAAGCGATTTGTGGAGTGACGTCTGGCCAGTGCTCAATGCATGGAGTGGTCTGCCTTTCCATATCTCTTAGAAGGAGGAGTAACGGTTTCAAATAACTTCACAAAACGGCGTCAGAATGGCTCTAAAATTGGCACAAGAGACAAGTTTGCGACAAATTTGAGGTAGGAAAACTTTATTTCAAATGAGATAGTTATTTACACAATTTTTTTTACGATCGGTGCTTTTCCCATACAATTCTCTATATACACAAGCTGTCGCATACACCACGTATTTAGGGCTTGGGGAGCCTGTGATCAACTCGGAAAAATAACACCCCAATATCCAGCCATCTGACAAAACAAGCTTGGTCAAAAAAGGATTTTTTTATATGGCTTTTGTAAAATTTATCTTGCGGGACATGGTGGGTAGTCCCGAATGGGCAAGATAGCTCCATCTGGCTCACTCGGGATCACAGCACAGCAGAGGGTTTGATTCATCTTGCCTGCTCATGGAACTAGCCAAAAATAAACTTGTTTACGTATTTCCAATCAACACAGTTTCTGTTTTGAGAAACTTTTTCAGTGTTTTGATTTTCCTTATTAAAATATTAACTGTTGCTTCTGTCTTCTTTCTGCTGCAACAGTGGCAATGTTTACCAGTGGAAAATACAAAGCTGCTGTGAACATCTGGACAAACCACTGCCTAGTCAGATATCGAGAGCTTCTTGGTACGCATCCTTTCACTGCATCACTGTTGCATTACATTGGAGATGCTTATCAGAAGCTTGGTGATCCCAAATGTGCTGTAGCCTTCAAGAAAGAATCCCTTGCCATGAGGAGATCCCTGTTAGGTAATAAATATGTCTTGCACAAAGCAAATTTGTTACTTGTTATGATGCATGCCCTTTCTTTCTCCCAGTACCTGAAAATTCAATTTGTTTAGCTAAGTTTACGCTTGGAGCTTCGAAAAATCGAGATTTGATCCACTGTATTGGTAGGTATTAGTATAATCATTATCCAATATGTATCTCATTGTGTCTTGATATCATTATGATACAGGCCATCTGATAGGGTGCGGAAAAAAATGGAAAATTATACGGAAATTTTTGGCAATATTATGCGGAAGAAAGTGATGATTATGCGGAAAATACGCCAGGTTATGCAGAAATTTCTAAAATTAATAAAGCTGTTTCCTTAGCTTTTTCAAACGTATGAAATACACGCTAATATCTTTCCGAGAATTGAACTCCTTCATGACATGTTTGACCTTTTGCTGCCATTCGTTGTCTGGTATTTCTTCATTCAACGTAGTTTTTCCATAGTTTTTTCTCCGAAGCTTAGTAACCAGGCATTAAATCGGACGAGGAAAACTGGATACCGAAAGTCCGAAAACTAGAACCCAGGTCCATCACCAGAAGCTGCATGGAACGCCTGGAGGTTTAAAATTGTTTACGAAGAAAAAGGCATGTTTTGTTCGCTGGTTTGGGTGAATACCTTCTTCAAAATGATCAATCTCTTTGCTATTTTTGCTTCTGAGGATGGTAAGCAGTTGCTTTCTCGCTTATATGTGGCAATTTTCTCGTTTTGTGCGGAAAAATGCCCTAAGGATGCGGAGGATGTGGAAGTAGGCGAATTATGCGGAACCGCACCACACATCCTATCAGATGCCCTGATGATAGTAGATTCGCCACACCCATCTGCTGCTATGTGAATATGTGGCAGTTAAGTTTTGATCTGTCAGTTAGGTTTTGATTTTAACAAGATGTATTTCGTTTTCTTGTATTTGTTAATGTTATTTTTTTTAGGGGGGGGCAGGGGGGATTAATAAAATTATGTATATATATATTTACCTATTCATAAATATTATTGGCTAGGGATAAATTGAAAAAAAAAACATTTAACCTAACTAGAAAAGGAAATACATAATAGTCACAATCAAAGATTACCTGCAACTAATTAATTTTCTT
>JAHPZR010047718.1:5000-13483 GCA_019787425.1 Platygyra sinensis
TCTAGTTTTCGGACTTTCGGTATCCAGTTTTCCTCGTCCGATTTAATGCCTGGTTACTAAGCTTCGGAGAAAAAACTATGGAAAAACTACGTTGAATGAAGAAATACCAGACAACGAATGGCAGCAAAAGGTCAAACATGTCATGAAGGAGTTCAATTCTCGGAAAGATATTAGCGTGTATTTCATACGTTTGAAAAAGCTAAGGAAACAGCTTTATTAATTTTAGAAATTTCTGCATAACCTGGCGTATTTTCCGCATAATCATCACTTTCTTCGCATAATATTGCCAAAAATTTCCGTATAATTTTCCATTTTTTTCCGCACCCTATCAGATGGCCTGTATCATAATGATATCAAGACACAATGAGATACATATTGGATAATGATTATACTAATACCTACCAATACAGTGGATCAAATCTCGATTTTTCGAAGCTCCAAGCGTAAACTTAGCTAAACAAATTGAATTTTCAGGTACTGGGAGAAAGAAAGGGCATGCATCATAACAAGTAACAAATTTGCTTTGTGCAAGACATATTTATTACCTAACAGGGATCTCCTCATGGCAAGGGATTCTTTCTTGAAGGCTACAGCACATTTGGGATCACCAAGCTTCTGATAAGCATCTCCAATGTAATGCAACAGTGATGCAGTGAAAGGATGCGTACCAAGAAGCTCTCGATATCTGACTAGGCAGTGGTTTGTCCAGATGTTCACAGCAGCTTTGTATTTTCCACTGGTAAACATTGCCACTGTTGCAGCAGAAAGAAGACAGAAGCAACAGTTAATATTTTAATAAGGAAAATCAAAACACTGAAAAAGTTTCTCAAAACAGAAACTGTGTTGATTGGAAATACGTAAACAAGTTTATTTTTGGCTAGTTCCATGAGCAGGCAAGATGAATCAAACCCTCTGCTGTGCTGTGATCCCGAGTGAGCCAGATGGAGCTATCTTGCCCATTCGGGACTACCCACCATGTCCCGCAAGATAAATTTTACAAAAGCCATATAAAAAAATCCTTTTTTGACCAAGCTTGTTTTGTCAAGATGGCTGGATATTGGGGTGTTATTTTTCCGAGTTGATCACAGGCTCCCCAAGCCCTAAATACGTGGTGTATGCGACAGCTTGTGTATATAGAGAATTGTATGGGAAAAGCACCGATCGTAAAAAAAATTGTGTAAATAACTATCTCATTTGAAATAAAGTTTTCCTACCTCAAATTTGTCGCAAACTTGTCTCTTGTGCCAATTTTAGAGCCATTCTGACGCCGTTTTGTGAAGTTATTTGAAACCGTTACTCCTCCTTCTAAGAGATATGGAAAGGCAGACCACTCCATGCATTGAGCACTGGCCAGACGTCACTCCACAAATCGCTTTCTCCTCAACAGGAAAAGTCCCGATTCGCAATAAAATTAACACTTCCATAAAAGCCCATTAAATTTCACTTCAAATGCGTGTTTTTCGGCCGCCGAGAGACTCATGACAAACAAAAAATTTGCCTTAAAATTCACCTCTTCGGCTTTCCTGAGAGCCTTGTGACCAGCCAAATAACTTCACTAAACGGCGTCAGAATGGCTCTAAAATCGGCACGAGAGACAAGTTCGCAACACATTTGAGGTAGGAAAACTTTATTTCAAATGAGATAGTTATTTACACAATTTTTTTACGATCGGTGCTTTTCCCATACAATTCTCTATATACACAAGCTGTCGCATACACCACGTATTTAGAGCTTGGGGAGCCTGTAAGTTGATGGACCTAGACTCTGTCTCGGCCCACAAACATGCAAAAAAAAAGAACTTGGCCAATATCCAGCCATCTTGACCTCACACTTGGTCAATAACCAAAATGTATCACTCAAGTCTAACTGGTTGACTCGATCATGCCACCATAAGTAAATTAAATAACACTTTTTCTTTGAAAAAAAGCCCCGAATATCTCAACAGCCCTAAATCTCTAAAGGGTTTGACTACAGTCTTATAACTCCTAAAACAATTTTATGACCAATTCCAGGAGATTTCCTAGATATAAACAATGGCATCCATTTGGTGCAGAAATATGCTCAGATATTATTTTGTCTGAAGATATTATCTGTTCAGTGAAGCGACCAGTTTTCCAAGAGGGGGTGAGGAAAACTGTGAGCTTCAAGGATATTTTTGTGCCAAATGGAGACTACTGTGTACTACTATCCTTCAAATGTTTGTGCAACATGTGCAGTTTTGAAACTGGGGAATGTCACTCTGATATTTCCCGGCTTTAGCTGGGGAGTATCTGGTCATGTGAAGTGGTTAGACCTTGAATAGCGCATGAGCGAAAATATTTGATGGCTTAAAAAAAAAGAGAAGTGTTTAGCACAGAACTGTGCATCAGTTGGATTGTTGTTTCCCAAATACTCTGGATCAGTCAAACACACATGTAAAGCACATTTTAAACCAGAACAGTACCAATGTAAATTAACGTGGCTTTACACCTGGTCCAGCTTGTACTGTTTGTAAATTTATCATGCCAATTATTATGACTGGCACACCCGTTTGCGCATAGGAGTATCATTCTGATTTAATTTTGTTGGCATTTTATTTCATAATATTTTAACAAAGACATAAGGGGAAACAACAAAAAACTTGTTTGTAGCAATAATACTTACTATATAGTACATGTACTTACTTGCCAGGTCACAAAAGCCATCAGCCAAAAGCATACGCTCCATTTTTCCAGATCCTTCAGAGTGCACCAACCTCTTACGCATTCCAATGCCTTGTGCTATCAGAGAGATTCCTTTCTTTCTGTCTCCAGCGACAAAACAACAAAGTCCCAGCTTGCACTTGCAGTGGCCCTTGCATTCCGAGTCACAATTCACAAGACGGGTCTGGAGATCATGGGCCTCCTGAAGGCTCCTTTTGGCATCAGTGCAATAGGCATCCTTGTAACCATAGTAACATAGCTGCTTGAATCCAATGGCAACAAGGCACTCACTGTACAGGGTCTTGTCAGCCATTCCTTTTGCCACTCCCAAGCACTGAGAATACAAACACATGAACTCATCCAGTTTCATGACCTTTGCCAAAAGGTTCACAGCTTCAGTGGAGACACGCAACCCAAATTGTTTCAAATCGTTATCATCATCTTCTGTTGATGCCAAAATGGCACGAGAGATGTTTGACTTTCGTTCATGATACTCGTCAATGACAGTCTTGCAATCTGTGCTAATGAAGTCACTGTTCATTCTCTGTAACAGTGAGAGGTAATGTTTTGAAAAAAGTTTGATTGCTGTATTGTATCTAGTGCAAGTATCTTTTGTTGAAGACTTACAAAAGGCTTGCACCAGAGGATGTAAACTGTAGTACTGCTTGTTCTGGTCTTCATCTCGCTGAACAAGTGAATGCTGTTCAAGATTGTCAAGTACAAGTTGAAAATCGAAATAATCTTCATTAGGAAACAATACATCTTTTGCTTCTTCTTTGGTGAAGGATGTAGGAAAAGATGCCAGATAAGCAAGATATTTCTTCATGTCAGGGCCTAAATTGTTGTAAAATACTCGAAGAAGAGAATACAGTTCCTGAATTTTTGCATCCTTAGCTTTGAGGAAACTGTGCGGGCAGTTTTGAAGCTTCCTGTGGAGATCAATTGGATCAATTGTTTTCTTTTTTAAAAATGACCCAGTTATTGTTAACAGCAGAGGAACTCCACGGCAGGCCTTAGCAAATGCACGTACAAGATCGTCTGAAAGACCAGGCACGTGATTCTTGAGATAAGCTGCCGAATCCTCCCCAGTTAACGGTTTTAGGGGAATGTACTTGCAATTGGTTGGAAAGAAGAAGAGGTCCAATTTTGACACTGCATTCCTGCTTGTGATGATTGTGACAACATTTAATGCATGTTGACCAATTTCTTCTAAGAAATCTTCAAAGTTTGACCCATCCCCTATTTGAAGGTCTTCAGCATTGTCCAAAATAAGGACAGTCTGGTGTGGAAGTGAACTTAAATAGCTTGTCAGCTGCTTGACTGGATTTTCTCCTGCATGGACACCTACCAATTTCTCCAGCATGTGTTCTACTGCACGGTTTAGGCTACACACATTTCTGAGTGAAAAATGCAGTACATCTTTTCCTTCCTCCAACATCCTGTAACCGATGTTTGTGGCCACGGTCGTCTTGCCAAACCCAGGTGGAGCAACTATGGTTATAACCCAGGTAAAATATCAGACGGGATCTTGGTGGGATCCCGCCAATCCCACATGGGATCCCAGGTGGGAATGGTGGGATCCCGCCTTCAGTAGTGGGATCCCACCTTTCCCATCTGGGATGAAAATTCTATCCCACCCGGGATCCCGCATCAAATGTGGGATTTCTGCATCCCACCCGGGATCTTAGGTGGGATTTCTACATCCCACCTGGGATCTTATGCAGGACTTATGCATCCCACCCGGGATTTTAGGTGGGAATTGTGCATCCCACCTAGGATCATCCTCCCACTCATGAGCTTGAAAAGATCCATGCAAAGAAGTAGTGTATATCTTACATACAATGTGACCATGCATGGAATTTGTTTTGTACCTCTGGTCTGGAATCACATTTTCCACCCAAATTATTTTGTCTATCAAACAATTCCCACATGTCATCATCCAGACTGATATCAATCAAGTGAATATTATGCTTATATAGATATATGGATGGCAAATTGAAAGAACTCCAAAAGATCCACACATTTCATCACCAGTAAATGTACCAACAACAAGTTACTTTACTGAATGACTGCATAAGACTAGTACACATTTGTTGCAAGTCCCGTGAAGTGTATTAGATATTTGTTTTTAAATTTTACAAATATGAAATCTAATGTATGGGAGTAAAAAATATTCACACTTATATACAAACAGAGCCTTATAAAAAGGACCAAAAGCAGACAATACATTATCCAAGTGGCTAGTGCACTCTTTTCAAGGATCTATCTAACTTACAGGAAGCCTTCTCTGAACCTGCACCATGTCAGTCATGCTCCACCAAATTTGGAAATGTACTTAATGTGAGCATGTTATCCCCAGAAGTACTTACTACAATGCACATTCTTTTAATGCGACATAGTGGTATACAAAAAGAAATATTTGACCTTTTAGTCACTACTATATGGTGAACCAAAACACCTGAATCTGCAAAGTTATTTAGTAACTCTGAAGAAGAAGTGATTGGTGATACTAAAGATCCATGTAGGGCTAAATTTGCTATAACTGCAACATGATAGCCTTTCAGAACTAAAAATCTCTGTATTTCTCCAAACTGAGTTGATCCTTTTGCGTCCTCATACTGGACGGTATAAGAGTTCTTTAATTTGCTTCTGGACCAACTTGCACAGCTAAAAATGGTACCATTTACAACTGCTCTCCGATGAGTTTCAACTTCATCACCTTGACCAATAACTGTCAACCCTCTGCAGAAAAGAAACCTGTTTACTGCCAACAGTTCTTGTTGAGTAAGCAGTTCCTTTTTGGAAACTCCAAGAACAAATGCTTTAGGATCTGCACCACCAGGAGGCGAAGGTCTACAAAATGAAAAAAATAATGTCAACATATACATGTACTCAGTCACTACATTAAGTGTATCACATTGCTATGAAGGAACTTCCACAAATATGTTCACAAAGGTCTGTCACATATTTATCACATGATTCTTTTATGTTGTACTCTTCATTTCAATTACAATTGCACTTTTGAAACAAAACGCAATAAATTTTGAATTTGATAATTACTACTAAATTAAAAATTATACCCAGTAGCTTTGAAGCAGGGTGATATGCATGTGTAATTGTGGTCTTAAGTCAAGTTTTATGGGGATGACATCATGGTAAGTTGTATCAAAGTTGCAACACCAATTTGGACTGCACTCATAATCTGTGATTACTTCTAGTACTTACAATGATCTCTCCCCAGACAGGTGCTCGGCTAGTGATATCACACATTCTGAGTTCACTGATGTCGTCATCTTGGAGATAAGGGTGGGAAAATTTCGAAAAATCGAAACAGCAGAGGCAATCTATAGGTTGAAAACAAAGTATTATTTAACCTGTGCTTTTTTAGGGTTAGTGTTCAATTATTGAATGTTACAAACACTTTAGGGAATTATAGATAATCAATTTAAAATATCCTAATCTGCTTTTCATCAAGTCTGATTCAAAATTCCTGATGTAATACATTTTACATCGTACTTGACTTTACATATATGTATGTGTATCAACAATATTGAATTTAGATTACCTGGTTAGAAATATGCTGAGTTCCATGAATCATGGTTGTTAGAAAACCATTGAGTGCTTCAAATCCAAAGCAGGAGTACACCCAAAGTGGACCAAACAGTTTTACAAAGTAAGTCAGATGTCTGAGAAGATGAATGTTATGAGTCTGACTGCTTTCTCCTGCAGAAAAAAGTGACATTTGTTCTAAAATTAAAAAAGCTTCAAATCAACAAAATGCAATGCACTAATTAATGGGGGACTAACTTAACTAAAGACTTGCCGTTGTTTGCAATGGATTTTTACTGATTGTATTGGCAAAACACTTGGTTTTTTTCGGTGTTTTTGCCACTACATTGGTGAAACCTGCTAAGCCCTGCCAATTTATAAATTGTTATTGCACATGCGTGACTTAGCCCAGGCCCCAACCGGATTTTATAGAAAAATCCCTAAAACTTGGAGAAAACCGTGATGTTCTTATCTTTTTTGTCGTTCGGAGATGTTCCAGCCTTCCTTACAAGCCTACGTAAGCAATAATTGTTAACATACATGACTGCAATGATAACAATCAAATGGTACATGTATGAAATTGCCTGCTTATGACATCACAAATCTCACAGTAACGCAAATTTCAAAAAATCAATATGTAGAGTTTTGCACCTTGGTGATCATTAACCATTGGCACTATTTTTGATATCCAGAAGTGTGCACCACTCGAGTTTAAGGCTTTTTTCTATTCTGGTCATGTGACTCTTATGACTCAAAAATCTTGAGAACCTTTTTTTTTCATTGTAAAAACATAGCCAGACAGCTTGCCTGTGCAAGTTAGGGTTTCCAAAATATGAGGATTGGGAACTTTCCATCACAACAATTATAGCTAATTTTGTATTTAAGGTAGTTCCCCCTTAAACAACTGCTACAAAATACTTGTATGTAAAAGCTTGCAGTTAAAATACATTTTCAAAAACAATCACAAGAATTGAAAAATATAAACAACTTGCTTAAAAAGTTTAAAGTATATTCACCATAAAGTTCTGGCATCAATTTACAGAAATTATCCAACAGCTCGTCCGCTAGCTTGAGCTGTTCAGGGGTTATTCTGTCACTCACAAGGATGGCTATAGCTGTCACTAACAAAGTGTAGTGGAGGAAGTAATGATCTGGAAGGACACCTTTAAGCACTGGTACGGAGTAGTGTAGAAGCCAATTTCTGTATTCTGTAGCTGACAAAATAAAAATGAAAATAAGTCAACATCAACAGTTGACAATAATTTTTATTGTACTGGCAAAATAGAGTTGCTATTTACGAGTTAATACCCAGCCCCTTCCTAAAAATCAACCTTTTGCAGACTGTCCAAGTACCACATTAATACAGCCAACACTAACTGTCTATCACAATTTGAACAGATAGATTACAAGAATGAATTAACAAATTTCAAAGTTCCTTGCAGCAGCTAAATAAAAAATTTACCTTTCCATGTTCCACGGTCTGTGAGACTTCTTGGGCAACGGGTGATTATATCAGGAACTTTTATAGACAGCAATCTTTTATTCAACAGTGCAGTCTAAAAAGGTAAGAATGCCATGAGAACATGCCTGCAAGTAAGTCAATCCAGGCTGGCAAATTATGTCAATTTCATGAACACTGTGAAATGGGTTTGCTTAGAAATTAATGATGTACATGCAATATTAACAAGTTTATTTTATTTTACCTTTGATCCTAAGAAGAATTCCTTTCCACGGTTCTCTGCATTTAGCCAGAGATTTATCAGAGATTTTGTAACTCCAAGGCATACAGAGTGCATCCAGTCAATAACAAAACCCTTCACAAGGTTAAATGGTTTAAAAAGCAGAAACACAGAGGCACCTTTGACTCCATTGACCTGTCAAAGTGTAAAATATTCAGTCAATGTTAAATAATGTCTAAATACCCTCAGCTATTATGGTTTTGAGGATGCATTTCACAAAACTTGAATTCTACACTGCATGACAAAGTGAAAAACCAGAGAGTGCAACCAGTTTTGGAAGTTGATTTTAAACTCCCACTCAACAGCTGTTGACAATGAAAGCCTCTGACAACGTACAAGGGATAAAATAACTTCCCTTTTTGCATTCTGAGAAAACATTGCTTGAAACCTTTACCCAATGTCATTTTACATGTACTTTGGACATACCGGTTTTCCAGTCTGAACAACCTTCCGGATGGACTCGACCACGGACTTGTGTGTCCTTAGTACCATGTCCATGGTATAGGGCCAAATT
>JAHPZR010047719.1:0-21572 GCA_019787425.1 Platygyra sinensis
GTACGTACTTTTTTGCAGGTCCAAGAAATTCCACAGCAGTGGTTTGACGAAAATGAAATAATCTGCCCTGTCCTTCACATAGCATGTTTGCCCTGCATTCAGCTTGTGGAGACCAGCAATAATTACTATTCCTACCTCATTGCCAAGCAAACAGGAGTGATTGTGGAAAACCCTCCTTTAAGAACGCACATGTAAGGGTGTTAATGAATTCTGACGAGGAACATCGCATTGGACCGAGATTACAGAACAACTCTCAAGACCAGTACATTTAACGGAAGGGGTGATTACATTTCCAGTGACACATTTCACTTGGTAACTAACCATCCTTGACTCTTCTTTTAACCGGTAATTAAGGAATTTTGAAATCGTAATAAATAATTGAGGATTCACGGAATCATGAATTTCTGTTAATACAGAACTTATAAATTGTTTAGTTCAATAATAGAGAAAAGATCCCACGCTGGCAAGGGCGCAGTCGATCTCTTTTCCTGATTTTTCGTGCATGCAGATAAGTGCAAAAAGTTCATTTGCAAGATTAAGCATTGATATAAATATGCAGCATAAAATTTGTAGAAACATACGATTTTTCTTTTAGTTGGCTTTTAACTGTTTTCACTTCTAAGAGCACTCTTTTTTATCGGCAGTGGGGAGCCATGGGGGCAGTTTTGCGTAGGTAATTGTTTTACGTCCTCTTCAAGCTTAGTATTTGGAAAGAAAAATAATGCTTAATCTGAACCTGTCCCTCCATCCCCATCCCTCCTAAAAAAAAGGGTGTTACAGGAATGGATCGACTTCGATGTTTAAAAAAATTCAGCCTAAGACATAGACGATCATTCCTCGGAGCGTGGTGCCGAAATCTATTGTTTTAGACTGAGTTTTCATACAGTGTAAGTGGAACTTTTTCTATTGCAAAATAGCTGATTAAAATGTTTTACCTAATATCTTTCATTTATAGCTCATAAGAATCTTCCTAGTTTAGATGAGACCTTTCCTTCAATTTGGTACAATAGTTTGATAAAGGACAAATTGCAAAACATTTTTCAAACCTGAAAAAAAAATACATTTTCCACACTGTTGAAGAGCTTGTTAGACTTCAAATAAAAGTTACACATCGAAGGAGGGAATGTACACTGACATCCTCATATTTTGTTTATTACTCCTAGAAATGTGCTGGTATTTTTTTTTTAAATATTTCTAAAAACCTGCCAAAAATCATTTATTGTTAAGAACACGCAAATTTAGGCGACTCATAAATACCTTCTGACAAACTTGGGACTGTTCAATCCACATCAGTTAAGACACAAGTTTTGAGCCTGGAAATTTAGAGTTGAATGGGGGGAGGCTACGTAGGAACGTAACAAATTTGGTAATTTTATGATGGGTTGAAAATTTTTTTCTTGACAATATATGATATTTTTTTTTACTTTTCGTCACCTGCCACTTATTTTCGATTTGGCTCATATCAGATCATAATTCATCTAAACCTGACAATCGTAGGGGATTTGGCAGGCCAAAGGAAGCTTTAAAATGAAAAACCCAAAACACTGGTTTAAAAAATGAGAATAAAAATGGAAATTTGGTGATAGTGAAAGGGAGCAAAGTGGCCTTTGAGAGTGAGAAAAGATTTTGGAGCTGCAACAGTATTTGAAAATGCCATGAAAAAAAAATCTTAGGACTCAGTTGTGTAAATGGAAGATACCACTATGTACTTAAATGAATCGTCATCTAGTGGATGACAAAACAAACTACACTATCACCTCGGGTTGATAGGGCTTTTCCGCCCTCTGAACAATTGGTCATCCAATGGGTGACAAAAAAAAACCACCATTTTTCCGCCCTTTGAACAAGTGGAGTTTGATTACTAAAAACGGTCAGTACAGAAGAGGACAACATTTTTTCTGTATCCAGGTTAAAAGTGGTTTAAGTACCAGATAGGAACTAAAGATCCATCTGAAAAAACCATGATCGAAGGTTGATTTGGTTATTCTCAAAAAGGCAAACCTCGAGAAGCAGAAAACAGAACTGGCGGCAAGTCGCCACTTGCGATATCCAAGAATTGTGGTGAAGGACGCCTCAATTTTACGGTTAAGTATTGCCTGGATAGTGTTCCCTAAATGAGTTTTTATTTCCCCGCATGTGCTTTGATTGATTCAAAGCATTTCCATGGTATCCTGCAAGGAAGAAAACGATTGTTCCATAAACAAATCTTCTTTGAAATTTATGTTATGTATAGTACATGTAGTGAACCTCTCGTTTGCGAAACTGCACTACACAGTTCCTATTCAAACAATTTTGTAGTTTCAACCAAACGGCAAAATAGATATCTTATTTTGCGAAAATTCGTCCACCTTTCTGGCAGAAAGTCATAGTTTATGTATCTAAATAACGGCGTAAGTGGCGGCAGTTTCGGAAAACCTGCACTAGAGCTAATTCCTTTTTGCGATTCGCAATAAAAGATTCTGAAGTTGACGACGATACTGCGTTACTTTTGGATACTTTACTACTTTCGATTTGTAAAAGGTTACTTTGTGGATGCAACACAATAACACCCATTTCCTTACAGGTTTTGGGTCTGGCTTAAAGAGAAGTTGAGTCGAAATCCAGAGGATCGTGCTGATAGTACTCCTATAAACGTGAACCTGGAGGATTGTGCTGATCGTCTCACTCAACACTTGCCCCTGAATGTTGGTTTCTTTGCATGTTTGTGCCGTACCGGTAACAAATCAGCTGGAGAGTCTATGTTGAGATATTGTTGTTATCCAATTGCTCTGGAGGAACCAGTTAGAAGCAGTATATGTGCTGTATTTGATGTCTTCTCGTATGGATACGGAAACTCCTTGGAACCACTGTGTCCTGGTGATCGGATATATCTCGCATTACGGAAGGGTCTTGAGCCAACTGATGAAGACGCTGTAAACGACGGGTTACCACTAAGGTAAGACTACGAGGACACTGAATGCAAAGTGTTACAAGTATAAATATCTTGAAGAAATGCTACCGGAATTCCTAATTGCCCAAAACCAAGAAAGGACCAATAAGAGGTAATGGAGTTAATTCCCAGCTTGAGCTGTCCAAGGGTACAAAATCCGCCTAACGGGATGAGTATTTCCAGAGCATAACGGAATTTCCCCAAAACGAAAGATGTAATATAGAGATTACTAATATAGGGATTACCTTTGGGATATTAAATCCGTTAGCTATTATCCCCTCTACCAAAACTCAATTATAATAGCATGTGCGTTCTTCTTTTTCCTTTGTCGTCTTCTGCTACTGCAACATACAAAACGTTCATGGCTTCAAAACATAACCTCAAGACACATTTTGGTATTATTTGAAATGTTTCTACTGTTTACCATACACCATAGTTTAAGGCATTGGTGTTTAGAAAATTGTAAGTACATGGATAAAGAGAGATTATTTGTGTATGAAAGAACAAAGAAGACCAAACTCTGTCGAGTTTTTTGATGAGTAACGGGATTTGAAAACAGAGAGAGAATTAGTTTCTTATTTTAGAATTATGGAAACGTTTTAACCAAGCAGTTTAATACAATGAACAATTCCATTTATCCCTTAGTTTAACCCTCGGACGTACAACGGGTGGTGGTGGATGCCACCCCTCCCCACAAGGTTTTCTCAAATTTTTGAAAAGACGATCTACTCTAAGGGATTGAAAGTTTCAAAAGCTGTTCATTCATTCTCCACATGCAGAAATTTAGATATGTCAAATGTGCGTCTATCATATTTGATGTTGCCACGGCAACCGCAGATTTCATGTAGGTTTGGCTAAAAATTAACTTCTGACATAATTCTGTATTTTTTCCCAGTTTTCTTTATCCTATCACAGAATTTTCGTTGTGCAATGGGCGGTTTAGTTTGCTTTATGTTAGTTCATCGTTTTCTCGGGTTCTGCTTACCCGATAAGCCGGCTTTTGTAATCGAAGTTATTGAATTTAGAGCTTGTCAACTTAAATTATGGCATTTCTTGATCCAGGTAAAATTATCTTATTTTTGCCAGTGGTCTTGTCATTATGCATACACAAGCCCACTAAGTTATCGGAATCTTATTGGTCAGTTTTATGACGCGATGTTACGTGAGAGAGCTTTGGGGGCATGAGTAGTGTGAGAGGTTAACTGGGTACTAGTATTTCGCATGATCGTTTTCGAGTAAAGGCGGACATTGCTGCACTTGTAGTGGGTAGTCGTTGCTAGCTCTGGTCATATTGCGTTGTCAGCAAATTAGAGACTATTTGATTTGCAATAAAGGTGGTTGTTTAACTTAATCCATCGACAAAGCTTTGACTACGGTTTTTAACCGAAACTTTGCCAAACATTATGTGCAAGTTCACTCGAGAAGTGTTTTTCTTCCGGGAAGAATTATTTCAAGTTTCCATGTTGTCTCGTTTGTTTTTTCATATAGTTACTTTACGTTTACCTTTAAGCCATTCCTTAGTAGCTCGTAGAAGAAAGAGCAAAAAGAACATCCCTCACCAAGATTTGAACAGAGGGAATGCAGCTATGATTTCATCACAGCGCATCGGAAAAACAAAAGCCGTCTTTTGGTGTAAATTTTTAAGAAAGGAAAAGGAATAAGCAAAAGAGAAGAGGGAAAAAAAGTAAGTAAAAATGAAAAGAGAAAGTTCCGGTCTCACTAGCAGTTCAACTCATGGTCCCCACTCACTGCGCCACGCTAACAATTATTTTTTTTGTTTCATAAACTATTCTCGGTTTTCATGTGACGTAATCATATTCCAAAATTAAAAATTACCTTTCCTTCTGAGGTTTTAGTTTCATCAGGTAAAAGACCCTATAGGAACTTGACGTTTCACAACGTTTTAGCTCGACAGGGTTCTTCCTTTTGTAATAGAGCACGTTTGAATTTCCAAGCTTTGCGTTGCGTGACATGAAAATGGCGGCCGAAGAAGGTTGTCGCGTAGGTCAACAGAAGAGTTATCGCTTTAGTTTTTGCTAACTAAACAGTGCTTGCACTAGAGGAAGTATTTATTTCAATGTGTCGGATGTCTAGAGCAATAATGTTTCGTTTCAGTACCAAAACTCAGTGACAGATGTTTCTGTTACGTTACGGCCGCCATATTTGTGCCCCTCAGAAGGGCACAAACATGGCGTCTCCATACAAAGCTCTATAAATTTGGGTGGCACACTTCTGCAAATAACGCGCGAATGAAACACAGCAGAGAGCTGATTCTTGGCGAGGTTGTTTATATATCAATCATCTATCGTTTCCCAGATTTTTGACTTTATATTAAATGCTTACGATTTTTAAATTTGATCACATGGCTGGTGAAAACCGAGAATTGGTGGGAAAAATATTGAATAAATCGGTTTGTACGGAAGCGCTGGGAAGATGAAACGGCAGGCTCAAGTACGTTACCAGCACGATTTATTATTGAGCTTTTTTCTTTCTAGTAATTTTGCTACTCGTAGGACTACAATACTTCATCCGAATGAGTAACCCTAGCTAAACCTAGATTTTGTTAAAAATATTGGAAAATGAAGATTCTTATAGAGATTTAGAATTCATCGTATCAAAAGTTAATTTTTACTCTTCATAGCTGTACTTCCTTATTCAATTCCTTATTCAGTTCCAATCCTGTTCTGTCCTAAATGCTTCGAATTGACGATGTAGCCTTAATGAACTAATGAATACAAGTTTCTCTTAAGTAGTTCTTCTAGTGCTTTTTCTGTAATACGTGTCTTTTAATTAAGGTTAGCAGATGTCATTTATTTTTATTGTTCCTGGCCCGCCTCGATTAGCTTTTGCTGCCTGTAGTGCAAAAAAAGTAATAAAGTTGTCTTGTCTTGTCTTGTCCTAGCCTCAAGCCCACAAGTACCCATTGCGGAACTATTTTTATCTCGGTCGAAAAGTTTGGTTTCTCATGCTTTTAGGCCAAGCACCAGTATTTGAAATCCGTACGGCTTTCGAATACTGGTGCTTGGCCTAAAAGTATAATGAATCAAAATCTTCGATGTTTTCCTATAAGGCGACCATAATACACCAGCATGCACGATCACATTTTTGTCGCTTTCACTGAATGAAAATGTTTCTCTTTTAATGTTTACTAGCTGGACTATTGAGATCACAGTGTTGAGTTGACCACTAACCTTTCACATTTTTCAACTGTCTTTAAAAAGTTTATTTCTTCCTGACTAGCGATTTGATTCTGTGTCTTATAGAACTTGAAGAGCCCTAAGACATTAAGCTCCAGGAAATAATGAACTGGTTTACCGAAGAAGTTATTTACTGCATTGAAAGTTTAATTTGTTGGTACTGAACGGACTTTTATGTCACAGCAGTATTTTTTTAATTGCCCTGTCCTTCGAAATCGTTTTTCAGCTTTTTGCCTGCTATTTGAAAGCAATGACAAGATAAGGGACTGCTTCTTTTGGTGTGTTCATCATTTCCGGGATAAACAGGAAGGTCAGCGGAAGCTAGGCTTATTAAGTAGTAGCTCAGTCGCAAGAAAGATAAGAGTAACTCTTGTTTACTATAGCAGACGAGACACCGAAGAGGTGAACTATACCCAGGGCAGACGTTGAAGACGAGAAAACTGGGAAACTATTAGTATACCCATCAAACGTTTCGTTGAAATGTCGAGAGATAAACCAAAGTTAAAATTAAAAAAAAAAAGCTCTTTACGAATGGAAATTCAAAAATCGTCTTTTTTTTGCTTTGGTCTTTCACGGTTGCGTTGGACTTTCGCCATTGTCTGGTTTATAGCTTATTTGCGAGAAAACTGGAGTAAACTTGGGAAAACTGTACAATATTATGTGAATGAAGATTGAAGTGGAGCCAACATCAACGTGAACGCGTTGTGAACTGACTGATTGATTTTGACAACTTATTCCTGATTGGATGGAATGCTTTACCCATGTGTGAGGAAGTCGGTCTCGCCATTGTGATTGGGTGAAGAAAATTCCGTATGAGTTCGTCATGCGATCGATTCTATCGAAAATCTCAGTAACGGTATGAAATAAACTTTTATATTCGGAACTACCGGCAAATCTGTCTTGCCCAAACTTGAAAATATATTCGTTATCCTTCAGCTTAGAAATTTTGTTCTTTCCAAAGCTCAGCCTCATTTTTCAAGTTCTCCACAAATTATTAAAGGGTTGGCAGATCAAAGCATCTCGATGTTTTTCAATGTACATGTTATTCCTTGACAAGCGCGGGCAAATCGTGTTCTCTTTTAAATGAATCTAGAGTGCTTCCGTTGTCTGTACACGAGAGATATATTTAGTCCGTGCCCAGTCATATATTGAAGGAACTAATCCTTTCTTTTGCTCCCTTCTGTGGCCTGTGCTACTAAGTTGAAAGTCAGTGGCATGCAAGGAATGCTCAGAGTTAATGACAATTTGTCATCCACACCTAGATCGAAAAGTCTCCTCTCCGCATGCTTCTTGTTCGTCTCTTGTTTTAGACGTCTCTCGGAAAGGCACGATTAGGCAAACCAGGCCGATTTTCACTCCGATTGTTGCAGCTGGCTGAAGCAGTCTTTTTATGTCCGTATCGTGTCCTTCCCCCCCCCCCCCCCCAAACTTTCATAACTTTTTTCCACTCCATGCATTTTAGTTTGTTGCTGCCTTGTTTTCAACCATGCCAACTACTGCTTTATCTAGTCAATACATCTGCACATACCCTTGCTGATCAAGTATCTCAGGTTAATAGTAACCTCTGTGTTTGACGATATCTTCCCAACACACCTGGGCACGTTACTTTCAGCTCGAAACAACAAGGTTCAAAACATGGACACCATCTGCTCAGGATTTCATACACATTGCGCATGTCTAACATTGGACCATTCTGAGAAGGTCCCGACCAAAGTATATTACACTGCTCCCGAACAAATAGGGAGATTAGCCTGGTCTAACAACACACACGAAACAGTTTGCAATCATTTCAGAAAACATTTTGATTTGCCAAGAAGATTTAAAGGCAAAAGTGACATAAACTGAGACCTTGACGTCGTGCCAGTGGGTCCCATTATATGCGAGGCGTTTCGGTCATCGGTGTTGTGTAGACGCAATGAAGGGAGGGATTCCTGAACATTTCGATGCGTTCAGATCTACAATGGGCCAACGACTCGGCATAATACTCAAGTTACATCCCCGAGGTTAGAACTAGAAAAATATCCAACATCTCAAATGACTTGCAGTTTTGCAGTTAGCGTGTAATTTGAATATTATTTATACCCACGGCTTTTGCAGTCATTTTATTAGCCATAGCTTTACCAGTCGTTGAAAAAATTCGAGTTCAAACTCTAAGCAATACTGTACATTGCCTTTTCAATTTTTGGAAGTCCTAAAAGTTGCATTCAATCGGTATCAATCTGTATCCAAATCATACTTAATCGCGTATTGATCGTCAAGTATTTGCAGCCAACGAATAAGAAAAAATATCCATGTTTCCTTCTCCAGCAAGGTTTTTATGACTCTCTACCCCATGAGTTTACTATTCAATGCCTCTTAATTAATCATTTTGTTGTATTTCTTCCTTACATTTTTAGGCCAAAAGTGGTAGTTGTTTTATGCGACTACTTTATGGCAGTTTTTCATGATGAAGATGATAAAGTTAGTTTCCTGTAAAGATTTCTTTAAAGATTTCACTGACTGAGCTGAAAGATATTGAAATGTATCTTCTCTCATGTCAAACATTCAAGTCATTGCTACTATGTTATGACGCCGCTTGAATAAAGAACCAGACCATAATTCTCTTAGGTTTATTGGAGCAATAAACTCATGATGGATGCACGCAAGAACTGTCGGCATGAAAAGCTTACCAATAACGAGCTTTAAGCGTGGTGAATTAAAAGATTCCCCAGCTATTTCAAGAGGGTTAATTCTATGATCCCAACTACGTTTGGCCGGGAATGTAGCTAAAATGTTCTGTCTTTATGTTTTAGGTTTCTTCCTAATGGAAAATTTGAAAATGATATCGTTGTCCGAGTTTCCTCTGAACATGTTCCAACAGTAGAGTTCTTCACATACCGTGATCACGAGCAACCACCAAGAAAGGAAAGGCTGTGTCTTTTGTCAATTGTGCCACTATTCACTGGGGTAAGCTATGTATAGGCTCACTTGTTAACCCATTCATTCATAATGATTTTTTAAAATCCATAGTTGGTAAATGTTGGAATTATTTAGTTGACATTCCCAAAACCAACTGATCCTTTATAATAAGGAAATTAATGTTATCCTCCTAGATACACAGTAATTGTATTTTTATTCCTTTCTCATAGACTAAAAATAATTATCCTGGTAAGTTAATTTTTTTATTTTTGTTGTTGTTTTCTTTCTCTTTTTGGGCTTGTCTTTTGATAGTTCATTTATCAATTCTGTAACGAATTATAACTTAATCCTATTCGGACGACAGGAGGGGGATTCCATCACACGGACGTTGACAGTTTTATATCATTTTCAATGTTTTAAAGAAGCCGCCAAGTTAAAGACTAAAATTTGTCTGCGAAGAATTTTATGTGACACGTCATTGTACCAACGTTCTGGCTTCTTATCTGTCTTGACGTAATGACTTCATCGCGCCATTTTGTCTGCCTCAGTGGAAACAATTTTGGACGTTCTATGCAATCACTTACAGGGCTAGTGGATCCGCATGGCAAGAGAAGGTCAAAAAAGTCTGATTTGAACTCTTGTTTATACATAGAGGGCATTTTAATTCAGTAGACACGCGTAATTTGTTTTTTGATACCCCCGACTGTTAACTGGTTGTACTTTTTTTCATACGGCTGGAATGACGAGTACATGAGTACCATTTGTCTTTCTATTGCAGTGAAAGCTGGCAATCCCTCTGGCGACGAATTAGAGAAGCTCTCTACGCAACTTGGTGGTAACTGGAAAAAGCTGGGACGTCGCCTCGGTTTCAGTGATGAGGAGCTAAGCGCATTTCGTCCAGAGAACGACGAAATGGCCGAGAAAGCACGCTGTATGCTGAATAAGTGGAAGGGAGCAAAGGGCTCAGAAGCCACTTACCAGGTTTTATATGATGCCTTAACTCACGAGTTCGTGTCCTGTAAACTTCTCGCAGAGAATTTTTGTTGTAACTGGTTATAACAAATTCTCGTATGCATGATCATGGTAAATTCTTAGCTCTTGTTTTGGATCCTTCGATTTCTTATTCAATGCACACTTGTGTATATAGCTATAGTTATTACTTCGATATCGACCCATTTTTTCCCACTCCAATTCTTGGGTTGCACCGCTCACGCAATTGGAAAAATAATTCGAAAACCATTCAATAAGTAAACTCAAGAAAATTATAATAATATAGGAGATAAACAATTGAGACACTTCTCCAAGCTTTAGGTCGGTACATTTTTTTTTTCGATCTTCAGATATTAGTGGAAATATTTTGCACAAATTTACAAAGCCCGGTATGGAGCCGCCACGTAGGTGCACCTCCAAAGGACACCAACATGGGCGGCCGGAAAATAGTGTAAAACATCTAGAACTTATTTGGCTTTCTAGGCCGCTGATTATCTGAACTGATCAAAGCAAACATTTAAATAAGCATTTTTCGTAATACTTTAACTTCTACAAAGGCCATAAAAACCGAGAGAATTATGTTTTTTGTTAGACACGTTCATAGGTTTATGTCACGCACCGCCATAGCTCTGCATTTTAAAATGTGCCTGTTTCTAGACGAAACATGTTCTTGAGCTAAAAAAGTTGGTTAACAGATATAAATTTACCCCATCTCATGCCTGATGAAGATAATTACTTTGGTAGCTCTTTAGTTTTGGATTTTAGACAATAATGAGGTCACTTGCAACCCAAGAATACGAAAAAAAGCATAACTACCAGAAAAAGGTAGAGATTAGCGTCATGTTTGTCATTTTCGTGCTTGCCGCCCTGCCTTGCATACGGTCTGGCGCGCGGGAAATTTGAATTGACCAATCAGGATTCAGCAGGCGGGTAAAACTTTACTGTCCTGACGTCAATGTAAGTTTACAGGAAAGGCATTGAAGCCAGCCAACTTTTGTCGCTGGAGATGGCACTAAATATTCACGAAAAGGGATTTACAATTGTCAAAACCCTATCAGTTCTTAAAATGTGAAAAATACGAAGAGTTTGTGTCTCCAAGCTTCTAATTTGGCGCCAAATCTGAGTCGCCGGCGTCCGGCATGGCAACTCGCTCGTAGTTCGTCGATGTCGCCAGGTAGGGTGATAGTTGTCTTATCTTGAACAAAATATCCTATTTCTCGTCAAACTAAACCCGGAATTCTCGAGTTAACTATTAGAAGAAGCCAAAGCAACTTTAGCATTGTCTCTATTTTTGTTACCTGCGAAGAAAAAGGCTATTATCGTGTCGTTTCGTTAGGACAGCTAAGTTTTGACTGCCGCTCGTACTGCGGGCTCAGTCGCCGTATGCAAGGTGAGTGAAAGTTATTAATTCTGCGTTTGTCTTGAATGTAAAACGTTTTGCTGTTTGCTTCTTTAGCCCTACTGAGAATGGTGTTAAGCGGCCTTCGCACGGCAAACTAAAGTTGGAAACTCGTGTTGGTAAACTCAAGTTGATGTGTGTGAACGGCACAAAAACAGTCGGCAAACAAGTTGGCAAACTGTTGGCGACAAATAGAACTTGCCTCTATTCTCGCCAACTTTTTCGTGTTGGTAAACTCGTATCTGACGTGTGAACGGTTGGCCAACATGTGTTGGTAATTTTCAACGATTCTAAACAAGCTCTATTCACGTGATTTATTTGTGTGACCCTTCACAAAATGGGGGATACGAGTCAACACTTTTTAAATTTAATATCAAAGCGGTTCACAATTGTCCGGCTGTTCGGGATGTTTCATCTATAGCCTACAAAGATACTAAAAACAAAACAAAACGAAGGAGCGCGCGGACAAACTTGGTTTTGTCCAAACCTTTCTAATTCTCCACTGCTTTCTGGATCTTTTGTTATCTTGTACGTGATTGAAACTGCACTAAAAAGCGGCCATGTTGGAAATTGCCGTGTGAAGGAACGAGTTTGCCAACTTTTTGAAGTTTTCCAACACAAGTTTGCCAACTTAAGTTTGCCGTGTGAAGGCCGCTTTAGATATATTAAGTTTTGTTTTGTTTTTTTTACCAAAGGAAAGCGAGATCCCTCCCTTCCTTTATCTACTTAAAAACTATTTTAGCAACGATAATCCTGACAGTCCAGAGGTAAGCAGCATGAGTGCCATGACGTCCCCATATCATGTGGTGACTACTTCATGATATCCAAAATGCCGCTATCTTGGTATAGGCCATTGCAGAAACGTGAGAGGACTGGGGAAGAATATGGTTGTTTTACGTTTGTTTGAAAGAGTAAGCGGATATTTAAATGAAAGATGAACTAAATTTGGGAGTCTTTACCACGAATAGAAGTATTTGGACGAGCAAAATGGCAAAATGGTAGCTCTTCAAATATTACACCCAAAATAGAGAGTTTGTATGGATTGGGTAGACAGGCCACAAAATCATAAGGGTTTGTATTGAATTTTGCACTTTTGCAAGGTTCCCATTTGGACAATTTTCCGCTAAAAACTCTTCAACTTGTTTGAGTAGCTTTTCATTCATAAAAATTTCAGTTGAAATTTTTAGATTTTCAATCTAATCAATATAGCAAACTCGCCCCAGTGCTCTCACATTTCTGTGGCTTATACTCTTGGATATGTCATCTTAGATTCTGTTTTTTCAGAAATGTCACAAGTCCACCAAAATGAATCAAAACAAGGTAATTAAAGTCAAGAACAATATAAGTCATAAAATATAATTTTGTTAAAAAAAAAAAAAGAATTCCAGTTTTGGAAAGACATACCTGTGTAAGTAATGTTTCCATGGAAACGTTAAGTTCCGAGTAGATCAGTTCCTATATGAAGTTTAGATTAACTTGCAAAGCTTGGCAGTTCACCTGAAAAGGTTCCCACTAGTAACAATCATTAGAAACAAATTCTGTAGCTGGTTAGTGTAATGGGCCTAGGCGTATATAACCAGAGTTTCAATCAGAGGATAACGATCGGTGTGTTCGCCAAAATATGAAATTTCGCGTGTTTTTTAACATGCTCACAACGAAATTGGATTTAAATTTAAGAGGCATTGAATAGTAAACTCATGGGGTAGAGAGTCATAAAAACCTTGCTGGAGAAGGAAACATGGATATTTTTTCTTATTCGTTGGCTGCAAATACTTGACGATCAATACGCGATTAAGTATGATTTGGATACAGATTGATACCGATTGAATGCAACTTTTAGGACTTCCAAAAATTGAAAAGGCAATGTACAGTATTGCTTAGAGTTTGAACTCGAATTTTTTCAACGACTGGTAAAGCTATGGCTAATAAAATGACTGCAAAAGCCGTGGGTATAAATAATATTCAAATTACACGCTAACTGCAAAACTGCAAGTCATTTGAGATGTTGGATATTTTTCTAGTTCTAACCTCGGGGATGTAACTTGAGTATTATGCCGAGTCGTTGGCCCATTGTAGATCTGAACGCATCGAAATGTTCAGGAATCCCTCCCTTCATTGCGTCTACACAACACCGATGACCGAAACGCCTCGCATATAATGGGACCCACTGGCACGACGTCAAGGTCTCAGTTTATGTCACTTTTGCCTTTAAATCTTCTTGGCAAATCAAAATGTTTTCTGAAATGATTGCAAACTGTTTCGTGTGTGTTGTTAGACCAGGCTAATCTCCCTATTTGTTCGGGAGCAGTGTAATATACTTTGGTCGGGACCTTCTCAGAATGGTCCAATGTTAGACATGCGCAATGTGTATGAAATCCTGAGCAGATGGTGTCCATGTTTTGAACCTTGTTGTTTCGAGCTGAAAGTAACGTGCCCAGGTGTGTTGGGAAGATATCGTCAAACACAGAGGTTACTATTAACCTGAGATACTTGATCAGCAAGGGTATGTGCAGATGTATTGACTAGATAAAGCAGTAGTTGGCATGGTTGAAAACAAGGCAGCAACAAACTAAAATGCATGGAGTGGAAAAAAGTTATGAAAGTTTGGGGGGGGGGGGGGGGAAGGACACGATACGGACATAAAAAGACTGCTTCAGCCAGCTGCAACAATCGGAGTGAAAATCGGCCTGGTTTGCCTAATCGTGCCTTTCCGAGAGACGTCTAAAACAAGAGACGAACAAGAAGCATGCGGAGAGGAGACTTTTCGATCTAGGTGTGGATGACAAATTGTCATTAACTCTGAGCATTCCTTGCATGCCACTGACTTTCAACTTAGTAGCACAGGCCACAGAAGGGAGCAAAAGAAAGGATTAGTTCCTTCAATATATGACTGGGCACGGACTAAATATATCTCTCGTGTACAGACAACGGAAGCACTCTAGATTCATTTAAAAGAGAACACGATTTGCCCGCGCTTGTCAAGGAATAACATGTACATTGAAAAACATCGAGATGCTTTGATCTGCCAACCCTTTAATAATTTGTGGAGAACTTGAAAAATGAGGCTGAGCTTTGGAAAGAACAAAATTTCTAAGCTGAAGGATAACGAATATATTTTCAAGTTTGGGCAAGACAGATTTGCCGGTAGTTCCGAATATAAAAGTTTATTTCATACCGTTACTGAGATTTTCGATAGAATCGATCGCATGACGAACTCATACGGAATTTTCTTCACCCAATCACAATGGCGAGACCGACTTCCTCACACATGGGTAAAGCATTCCATCCAATCAGGAATAAGTTGTCAAAATCAATCAGTCAGTTCACAACGCGTTCACGTTGATGTTGGCTCCACTTCAATCTTCATTCACATAATATTGTACAGTTTTCCCAAGTTTACTCCAGTTTTCTCGCAAATAAGCTATAAACCAGACAATGGCGAAAGTCCAACGCAACCGTGAAAGACCAAAGCAAAAAAAAGACGATTTTTGAATTTCCATTCGTAAAGAGCTTTTTTTTTTTAATTTTAACTTTGGTTTATCTCTCGACATTTCAACGAAACGTTTGATGGGTATACTAATAGTTTCCCAGTTTTCTCGTCTTCAACGTCTGCCCTGGGTATAGTTCACCTCTTCGGTGTCTCGTCTGCTATAGTAAACAAGAGTTACTCTTATCTTTCTTGCGACTGAGCTACTACTTAATAAGCCTAGCTTCCGCTGACCTTCCTGTTTATCCCGGAAATGATGAACACACCAAAAGAAGCAGTCCCTTATCTTGTCATTGCTTTCAAATAGCAGGCAAAAAGCTGAAAAACGATTTCGAAGGACAGGGCAATTAAAAAAATACTGCTGTGACATAAAAGTCCGTTCAGTACCAACAAATTAAACTTTCAATGCAGTAAATAACTTCTTCGGTAAACCAGTTCATTATTTCCTGGAGCTTAATGTCTTAGGGCTCTTCAAGTTCTATAAGACACAGAATCAAATCGCTAGTCAGGAAGAAATAAACTTTTTAAAGACAGTTGAAAAATGTGAAAGGTTAGTGGTCAACTCAACACTGTGATCTCAATAGTCCAGCTAGTAAACATTAAAAGAGAAACATTTTCATTCAGTGAAAGCGACAAAAATGTGATCGTGCATGCTGGTGTATTATGGTCGCCTTATAGGAAAACATCGAAGATTTTGATTCATTATACTTTTAGGCCAAGCACCAGTATTCGAAAGCCGTACGGATTTCAAATACTGGTGCTTGGCCTAAAAGCATGAGAAACCAAACTTTTCGACCGAGATAAAAATAGTTCCGCAATGGGTACTTGTGGGCTTGAGGCTAGGACAAGACAAGACAAGACAACTTTATTACTTTTTTTGCACTACAGGCAGCAAAAGCTAATCGAGGCGGGCCAGGAACAATAAAAATAAATGACATCTGCTAACCTTAATTAAAAGACACGTATTACAGAAAAAGCACTAGAAGAACTACTTAAGAGAAACTTGTATTCATTAGTTCATTAAGGCTACATCGTCAATTCGAAGCATTTAGGACAGAACAGGATTGGAACTGAATAAGGAATTGAATAAGGAAGTACAGCTATGAAGAGTAAAAATTAACTTTTGATACGATGAATTCTAAATCTCTATAAGAATCTTCATTTTCCAATAT
The DNA here is from genome assembly GCA_019787425.1 of Platygyra sinensis. Lineage (NCBI taxonomy): Eukaryota > Metazoa > Cnidaria > Anthozoa > Scleractinia > Merulinidae > Platygyra > Platygyra sinensis. The sequence continues at coordinate 16,073 of JAHPZR010047719.1, forward strand.
TTTTAACAAAATCTAGGTTTAGCTAGGGTTACTCATTCGGATGAAGTATTGTAGTCCTACGAGTAGCAAAATTACTAGAAAGAAAAAAGCTCAATAATAAATCGTGCTGGTAACGTACTTGAGCCTGCCGTTTCATCTTCCCAGCGCTTCCGTACAAACCGATTTATTCAATATTTTTCCCACCAATTCTCGGTTTTCACCAGCCATGTGATCAAATTTAAAAATCGTAAGCATTTAATATAAAGTCAAAAATCTGGGAAACGATAGATGATTGATATATAAACAACCTCGCCAAGAATCAGCTCTCTGCTGTGTTTCATTCGCGCGTTATTTGCAGAAGTGTGCCACCCAAATTTATAGAGCTTTGTATGGAGACGCCATGTTTGTGCCCTTCTGAGGGGCACAAATATGGCGGCCGTAACGTAACAGAAACATCTGTCACTGAGTTTTGGTACTGAAACGAAACATTATTGCTCTAGACATCCGACACATTGAAATAAATACTTCCTCTAGTGCAAGCACTGTTTAGTTAGCAAAAACTAAAGCGATAACTCTTCTGTTGACCTACGCGACAACCTTCTTCGGCCGCCATTTTCATGTCACGCAACGCAAAGCTTGGAAATTCAAACGTGCTCTATTACAAAAGGAAGAACCCTGTCGAGCTAAAACGTTGTGAAACGTCAAGTTCCTATAGGGTCTTTTACCTGATGAAACTAAAACCTCAGAAGGAAAGGTAATTTTTAATTTTGGAATATGATTACGTCACATGAAAACCGAGAATAGTTTATGAAACAAAAAAAATAATTGTTAGCGTGGCGCAGTGAGTGGGGACCATGAGTTGAACTGCTAGTGAGACCGGAACTTTCTCTTTTCATTTTTACTTACTTTTTTTCCCTCTTCTCTTTTGCTTATTCCTTTTCCTTTCTTAAAAATTTACACCAAAAGACGGCTTTTGTTTTTCCGATGCGCTGTGATGAAATCATAGCTGCATTCCCTCTGTTCAAATCTTGGTGAGGGATGTTCTTTTTGCTCTTTCTTCTACGAGCTACTAAGGAATGGCTTAAAGGTAAACGTAAAGTAACTATATGAAAAAACAAACGAGACAACATGGAAACTTGAAATAATTCTTCCCGGAAGAAAAACACTTCTCGAGTGAACTTGCACATAATGTTTGGCAAAGTTTCGGTTAAAAACCGTAGTCAAAGCTTTGTCGATGGATTAAGTTAAACAACCACCTTTATTGCAAATCAAATAGTCTCTAATTTGCTGACAACGCAATATGACCAGAGCTAGCAACGACTACCCACTACAAGTGCAGCAATGTCCGCCTTTACTCGAAAACGATCATGCGAAATACTAGTACCCAGTTAACCTCTCACACTACTCATGCCCCCAAAGCTCTCTCACGTAACATCGCGTCATAAAACTGACCAATAAGATTCCGATAACTTAGTGGGCTTGTGTATGCATAATGACAAGACCACTGGCAAAAATAAGATAATTTTACCTGGATCAAGAAATGCCATAATTTAAGTTGACAAGCTCTAAATTCAATAACTTCGATTACAAAAGCCGGCTTATCGGGTAAGCAGAACCCGAGAAAACGATGAACTAACATAAAGCAAACTAAACCGCCCATTGCACAACGAAAATTCTGTGATAGGATAAAGAAAACTGGGAAAAAATACAGAATTATGTCAGAAGTTAATTTTTAGCCAAACCTACATGAAATCTGCGGTTGCCGTGGCAACATCAAATATGATAGACGCACATTTGACATATCTAAATTTCTGCATGTGGAGAATGAATGAACAGCTTTTGAAACTTTCAATCCCTTAGAGTAGATCGTCTTTTCAAAAATTTGAGAAAACCTTGTGGGGAGGGGTGGCATCCACCACCACCCGTTGTACGTCCGAGGGTTAAACTAAGGGATAAATGGAATTGTTCATTGTATTAAACTGCTTGGTTAAAACGTTTCCATAATTCTAAAATAAGAAACTAATTCTCTCTCTGTTTTCAAATCCCGTTACTCATCAAAAAACTCGACAGAGTTTGGTCTTCTTTGTTCTTTCATACACAAATAATCTCTCTTTATCCATGTACTTACAATTTTCTAAACACCAATGCCTTAAACTATGGTGTATGGTAAACAGTAGAAACATTTCAAATAATACCAAAATGTGTCTTGAGGTTATGTTTTGAAGCCATGAACGTTTTGTATGTTGCAGTAGCAGAAGACGACAAAGGAAAAAGAAGAACGCACATGCTATTATAATTGAGTTTTGGTAGAGGGGATAATAGCTAACGGATTTAATATCCCAAAGGTAATCCCTATATTAGTAATCTCTATATTACATCTTTCGTTTTGGGGAAATTCCGTTATGCTCTGGAAATACTCATCCCGTTAGGCGGATTTTGTACCCTTGGACAGCTCAAGCTGGGAATTAACTCCATTACCTCTTATTGGTCCTTTCTTGGTTTTGGGCAATTAGGAATTCCGGTAGCATTTCTTCAAGATATTTATACTTGTAACACTTTGCATTCAGTGTCCTCGTAGTCTTACCTTAGTGGTAACCCGTCGTTTACAGCGTCTTCATCAGTTGGCTCAAGACCCTTCCGTAATGCGAGATATATCCGATCACCAGGACACAGTGGTTCCAAGGAGTTTCCGTATCCATACGAGAAGACATCAAATACAGCACATATACTGCTTCTAACTGGTTCCTCCAGAGCAATTGGATAACAACAATATCTCAACATAGACTCTCCAGCTGATTTGTTACCGGTACGGCACAAACATGCAAAGAAACCAACATTCAGGGGCAAGTGTTGAGTGAGACGATCAGCACAATCCTCCAGGTTCACGTTTATAGGAGTACTATCAGCACGATCCTCTGGATTTCGACTCAACTTCTCTTTAAGCCAGACCCAAAACCTGTAAGGAAATGGGTGTTATTGTGTTGCATCCACAAAGTAACCTTTTACAAATCGAAAGTAGTAAAGTATCCAAAAGTAACGCAGTATCGTCGTCAACTTCAGAATCTTTTATTGCGAATCGCAAAAAGGAATTAGCTCTAGTGCAGGTTTTCCGAAACTGCCGCCACTTACGCCGTTATTTAGATACATAAACTATGACTTTCTGCCAGAAAGGTGGACGAATTTTCGCAAAATAAGATATCTATTTTGCCGTTTGGTTGAAACTACAAAATTGTTTGAATAGGAACTGTGTAGTGCAGTTTCGCAAACGAGAGGTTCACTACATGTACTATACATAACATAAATTTCAAAGAAGATTTGTTTATGGAACAATCGTTTTCTTCCTTGCAGGATACCATGGAAATGCTTTGAATCAATCAAAGCACATGCGGGGAAATAAAAACTCATTTAGGGAACACTATCCAGGCAATACTTAACCGTAAAATTGAGGCGTCCTTCACCACAATTCTTGGATATCGCAAGTGGCGACTTGCCGCCAGTTCTGTTTTCTGCTTCTCGAGGTTTGCCTTTTTGAGAATAACCAAATCAACCTTCGATCATGGTTTTTTCAGATGGATCTTTAGTTCCTATCTGGTACTTAAACCACTTTTAACCTGGATACAGAAAAAATGTTGTCCTCTTCTGTACTGACCGTTTTTAGTAATCAAACTCCACTTGTTCAAAGGGCGGAAAAATGGTGGTTTTTTTTTGTCACCCATTGGATGACCAATTGTTCAGAGGGCGGAAAAGCCCTATCAACCCGAGGTGATAGTGTAGTTTGTTTTGTCATCCACTAGATGACGATTCATTTAAGTACATAGTGGTATCTTCCATTTACACAACTGAGTCCTAAGATTTTTTTTTCATGGCATTTTCAAATACTGTTGCAGCTCCAAAATCTTTTCTCACTCTCAAAGGCCACTTTGCTCCCTTTCACTATCACCAAATTTCCATTTTTATTCTCATTTTTTAAACCAGTGTTTTGGGTTTTTCATTTTAAAGCTTCCTTTGGCCTGCCAAATCCCCTACGATTGTCAGGTTTAGATGAATTATGATCTGATATGAGCCAAATCGAAAATAAGTGGCAGGTGACGAAAAGTAAAAAAAAATATCATATATTGTCAAGAAAAAAATTTTCAACCCATCATAAAATTACCAAATTTGTTACGTTCCTACGTAGCCTCCCCCCATTCAACTCTAAATTTCCAGGCTCAAAACTTGTGTCTTAACTGATGTGGATTGAACAGTCCCAAGTTTGTCAGAAGGTATTTATGAGTCGCCTAAATTTGCGTGTTCTTAACAATAAATGATTTTTGGCAGGTTTTTAGAAATATTTTAAAAAAAAAATACCAGCACATTTCTAGGAGTAATAAACAAAATATGAGGATGTCAGTGTACATTCCCTCCTTCGATGTGTAACTTTTATTTGAAGTCTAACAAGCTCTTCAACAGTGTGGAAAATGTATTTTTTTTTTCAGGTTTGAAAAATGTTTTGCAATTTGTCCTTTATCAAACTATTGTACCAAATTGAAGAAAGGTCTCATCTAAACTAGGAAGATTCTTATGAGCTATAAATGAAAGATATTAGGTAAAACATTTTAATCAGCTATTTTGCAATAGAAAAAGTTCCACTTACACTGTATGAAAACTCAGTCTAAAACAATAGATTTCGGCACCACGCTCCGAGGAATGATCGTCTATGTCTTAGGCTGAATTTTTTTAAACATCGAAGTCGATCCATTCCTGTAACACCCTTTTTTTTAGGAGGGATGGGGATGGAGGGACAGGTTCAGATTAAGCATTATTTTTCTTTCCAAATACTAAGCTTGAAGAGGACGTAAAACAATTACCTACGCAAAACTGCCCCCATGGCTCCCCACTGCCGATAAAAAAGAGTGCTCTTAGAAGTGAAAACAGTTAAAAGCCAACTAAAAGAAAAATCGTATGTTTCTACAAATTTTATGCTGCATATTTATATCAATGCTTAATCTTGCAAATGAACTTTTTGCACTTATCTGCATGCACGAAAAATCAGGAAAAGAGATCGACTGCGCCCTTGCCAGCGTGGGATCTTTTCTCTATTATTGAACTAAACAATTTATAAGTTCTGTATTAACAGGAAATTCATGATTCCGTGAATCCTCAATTATTTATTACGATTTCAAATTCCTTAATTACCGGTTAAAAGAAGAGTCAAGGATGGTTAGTTACCAAGTGAAATGTGTCACTGGAAATGTAATCACCCTTCCGTTAAATGTACTGGTCTTGAGAGTTGTTCTGTAATCTCGGTCCAATGCGATGTTTCCTCGTCAGAATTCATTAACACCCTTACATGTGCGTTCTTAAAGGAGGGTTTTCCACAATCACTCCTGTTTGCTTGCAATGAGGTAGGAATAGTAATTATTGCTGGCTCCACAAGCTGAATGGCAGGCAAACATGCTATGTGAAGGACAGGGCAGATTATTTCATTTTCGTCAAACCACTGCTGTGGAATTTCTTGGACCTGCAAAAAAGTACGTACCCA
>JAHPZR010047721.1:0-12323 GCA_019787425.1 Platygyra sinensis
CCCCCTCGGCCATGTTTTGTGGAATTTCCAGTGATTTCTGCCATTTTCCAGGAAGTTATTTGGAGTGCATGGTTAAGGAGCTGAAACTGGTTAGTCCTGAGGAGGGAGATTTTTATTTTCTACCCTAAAAGTGTCACGGCTTTAAGCAAATTATAGCCCTGAAAAATTGCCTGGCAATGAGATGGAGTCGACTTAAGACTTGAGGAAACCCGGTTTTCAAAACTTCAGGCCTCAGATATACTATATACTTATATATCATTTCTTAGATGGCTAGCCTCCGTGAGCGGGCTAGATGAACCCAATATCGCGCGCTGTGATGGTCTACCCGACGCGGCCCAAGATGTGCAGCCATCTTACGCCCCCGCTCGGGACTACCCGCTTGCAATCCCGCAAGCAAAATTTCACCAAAAGCCATATAATAAATCCTTTATATGACCATAGTTTGTTCGGTCAAGATGGCTGGATATTGGCCTCGTTGTCTTTTTTTTGCGAGTTTCTGGACCTCGAACTTCGTCTCGAGTCCATAACACGCAAAAAAAAGAACTTGGCCAATATCCAGGCCATCTTGACCTCCACCACTTGCGTCAATAACCCCAATTACATAAAAAATTACTAATTGAAACCAGTTCAGGACTTCAGGAGTGATTCATCGTTTTATTGCTACAGTCCTGTTTCGTATGGTCAAAGATTGACCACACTCATCAGGCAACATCAACGAATGACCGGTAAATTTAAATGCTGGCAGTTAAATACAAATACATGGTTGCTATGGTGCTTACTATTGCGTTACGTTAAATAAAAGTTTTGAAGTACATATCTGTTCCTGTGGGGGCACGAGGTCGCTAATTCGTTTCGTTTGTTTAGGGTACATAAATCTTTTCTACAGATTATAACAAATTTCTCATAAAGACACAAACTACATTTCTTGGTAACATTGTTGTAGGGGTTGCATTTTCTGATCACTTTCCACTTTAGGCTGAAGGGTATCTTGGCGTCTTTCAGTTTCCATACATGCTTTGACAGTTCAGTGGCGTTTCTTTTGTTGGCGTGTCGGAAGGATGTTTTATGGTTTCTGTAACGTTCTTTGAAGTTTGTTGCAAGTCCCACGTATGATTCTGTTGTTGTGTTGGTTTTTATGATTGCTGGTAGACTACGTTTGTTTGGAGGCATTTTCCTTCAAGGGGGCATTCGTCTTTTGTTCGGCAGTTACATTGCTTGCTAGATTGTTGCGTTGGGGTCGGGGTGTAATCTGAGAGGAGTGCTTTGTTGTGTGACGCGATAATGGATTTCATGTTTGGCATGCAAGAGTAGCTAAGTTTGAGTGTGTGTCTATTGAAGATCTTGTGAAGCGGGTGGTTTTTCGGGAAACATTTGTCAACGATGTTGAGGAACTTCCTTCCTAGGTTGGTTTGACGTTGGAGTTCCATGGGGGGTTGTACCAAATGATGTTTCTTTGGCGATTTCTCGTCGGTGTTTGGGTGGCTTGTGGTTTGTATGTTAATTTGTAGGTGTACCCACTTTCATCAAGTGCCTTTTGGTACGGGGGGATGGCTTCGTTGAAAACTTTTTCGCTGGATGAGATGCTCGTCAATCTCTTGTTAATGTTTTCTGGGATATTCTTAAGTAGTGCTGGGGGGTGGTTGCTCTGTCGGTGGACATAGAGTAATTTATTGTTGGGTTTCATGGATGGTTTGTAGTCCGATCGTGAGGTCGAAGGTTACGTCTAGGAAGTGAACAGTTTTTTTGTTTGCTTCGGATCGTGATTTTAAGGCCATTCGATTTGAATACATTGCTCACTTGTTGCTTGATTTTCTCAATCTCTCTTGGCGTGGCTTTACAGACCGCTAAGCCGTCGTCACGGTAGAGCCCTACTTGCCCGGGGGGGGGGGGTGGTACTCCCTTATTTGGGCTATACGGGGACGTGCCGCTGGATAGGGTATGGTTTTTTGGCCTCGCCGTCCTAAACAGGGTATACAATTCGACTTGCCTCTGTCCTAAACAGGGTATGGTATTACGAGCTGAGAGACTTTAACCCAGATTGCGAGTAGTCTCTCTCTTTTCTTAGCCTGCGACCCGGAGCCTGGGAGAAGTTGAAAGAGCATGCGATCGAGCGGCAGAAAAGCGACGCATTTTTTTTCCTGATTTACGTAATATCAACTGAGTAAACCTACATATGGTAGGTCTAGTTTCTTTGTCTTGGATTACGCTATGAAAGAAAGATGTCACTGTGTCGCGCAGACATGGGGGATCCTGCTGATATATATATTGTTAAGGGATCTTTTTCTCTGTAAAAGTTCTATTAGTGCTTTAATCAAAATAAAATTAACCTGAAAAAAAGTTTCACTTATTCATTATACAAGAATTGAAGAAATCATTCCTCTTTGATTTGCTATTAAAAAATCAGCTTTCTATAGATGCAATGACAACATTTTGCTAGGCTAACTAATTTGTTGACGGCTTTTTGTTTAGTTTAAGTGCAGAGACGCAACAACTTGGTTTTAGACGCATCGAGCATGATTTCTCCGATTTGAATGACTTATTAAACAGTGTAAATTCCTGTAAAACCAGAGAGTTTGCATTTTGACGCTTATCCTAAACAGGGTCTTAAAATGGAGGTTGTTGTCCTACACAGGGTAGGGTTTTTAGCGTATTTTTGTCCTAAACAGGGTCAGGATTTCAAACCCTCGGCGGCACCCCTGTACCCAAACATGGGTCAAGTACCCCCCCCCCCCGGGTACAAATGCTTCCTTCTGAGCTAATCTTTCAATGCGGTCTTCTAACTTGATTCGTTCAGCAATTTTAGCAGACTTCGCATCGAGTTCCCCTACGAGTTTGTCATTTGACTTCTTGTAAGTTTTGGTGACGTTCTCCTTAATCAATTTGTCGTATGAGGAAGGGTTCATGGCGTAGAAATTTGTGGTCTTGTCTGCTTGAATTAGGAGGGCGTTTGGTTTTTTGATCTTGTTTTTAATGTCACGGTTTAGTTTATGTTGGAAGCTGCATTTAGTGTCCGGCTTGAATCCCGGGGCTTGAATTTGAATGGCGGAAAGTGAAACAGGCTAGGTCTCATTCGAATGTAAATAAGAGATGTAATCTGTGTTTGTGGGAGAAATTTTTCATATTATGCAGGCCAGAAATGTCAACTCTCAACCGCAGAAATGAACTCGCGTCGTGCTGTAAGCACGCTAAAAAATTTCTACTGAAAAATGTGTTTACTTAGTGGTGATAATCCATCATGGCACGTCACGCAACATATAAGATTTTATTTTTAGTAGTTTACTGTAAATTGTTTCACTGTTGCTATACACCACAGCCAATTATGAATCGTTACCGTTTTTTTCAAAATCACTATAATACACCATGTATTCGTTATTTTTGGCAGTCGCCTGATGATTGCCTCGTAAGGGGCATGAAACTCAGAGTAGCGAATAAATGACCAAATAACCTCACTCTTGCATTTTAAGTTATATATATATATATCTAACTGGATTTGTAAAAACGTTGCTAAAGATCTGCACCCCTATCACCCTTATTTCACTATGATTTCACTAAACTTTTAGGCCGCCTCCAAGCCATGTAAACGGGCAAAAAATAGGGAAAGGATGGCAATGAAAGCAAGGTAAACGTGCAAAGGAAGGAAAAAAGCACTGACTTTCCTTTTAATTTTTATATCGTCACCTTTGGAGATAGTTTCTGGCGAGAAAAAAACGCCCGCCTAAAGCACTAGGCAAGGGCAATTCTATAGCATCGTTTTTATGAATCCAGACAGATATATATGCGGCCTTATGCGTCCCATGGCGCAATGAGGAAAGATGATGATGATATATATATATAAACGTAAAAAAAACCTTATCTTTGAGTCGAAGAGTGCTCTACAATCTTGGAGCTTTATAATTACAATTGTATGGGAAAAGAAAAATTAAAACATTTCACAAAAAACACTACAAAACTGTTTCGAAAGGGCCTGGTAGTCCTCTCTCATCAGGTGCATGAAACACCGACTAACTAACGCTCCTTTTATAAGTTGATGGTTCAAACATGCTTCATTAAATATTTGGTTGCGTGCCGGCACGCACTTGCTAGTTCGTTCCTTTTGTTCAGGGTGCCAGCTCCCGGTTTACATATGATGAAAAATTTCTCCGTTATGCAAAGATTACATCTCTTTGTTACATTTGAATATGGCCTGGCGCGAGCCATTATCTTCCAGGTCACAGTGAACTCCGTTTTGGTGTCCTTTAGGGACCAGATATGTTTACTCAATTGAATTGAGTACACTGAATTCCGTATTGGTGTCCTTTAGGGACCAGATATGTTTACTCAATTGAATTGAGTCAACTGAATTCGCTCTCCTCGCTGGTCTGACAAAATCGGGCTATGAAGAAAAAAATCAGTTACACAGGCAATGAATGTTCAGTGTTTCTCGAGTACAACTCGTTGTGACATCTAGCGTTGTTATGTCAACGAAGACATATGTCTTTCTTGCGATCATCCGTACTGCGATTTCGACAAGTATGAGGGAAATCTAAGCTTATAATGTAATGAGGGCATAAAGTGCGTTAACTTACAGTCACAAGAAAATTGACAAGCCTACCTGGTTCTAACATTTCTTAGCAGTCATAATGCATTTGCAGGAATCACTGCAGTATTCTCCGCGTGTTTTGCACGGGCAACCTTTTGCTTTCTGCCCGTCTTTCCTCGAACACACACCATTACATTTGCAGCTGGCTGATTCGGCAGGAGCTGACAACATTTCCAGCGCAAGCTTCACAAAACTTAAACGAGAAGAGAATCGATCGAGTGACTCAACCAGCTGACGGTAAATTTCACCGGGAAACTATCATGGGCAAACTTCGCGCGCGATAACATACTCGCTTCCGATTGGTCCATAAACAATGGAATTGATTTGTCTTGCGTCATAGCTTGCACATGCGCCGAACCGTGAAACCATCCCTTTAATTTACCCTGCCTAAAAGTTATCGTCCTTTTATCATGGATCGTGAAACGTGTCTCGATTTTCAGCGGATAGTACTTATTGAGGATGAAAGTCTTGATACTCACAACAATATAATAACGCAGTTACAGCTTGATCGTCGTTTGCCAGAGGGAAGGAGGACTTGCGAGAGATTGCTCGAGGACCTGGGATTACAACCTGCACAAGAAGTTCAAGAAGACAGAACATGCAAGCAGTTTGTGTTTCAAGGACAGTGTTTGGTTCTTGGGGAGTCTGGGGTAGGAAAAACAAGTCTGGTAAAGTCGCTCACTGGAAAACCGTTCAATATCGACCAATCAAAAACGCAAGGAATCGATCAAAGTCTTGTCAACGAGAAGTGGCAAAACTTGCATCCGCAGGATCTCCTATTTGGGAACTTTAGTCGATTCTTTACAAAAGTCCTTGTTCAGTTGACAGTCTTTGGAAAAGCTGGCAATGTGATTGTTCAAGAGTCCACAGATTTGCCGAGTAATCTTCCCCAACAAGCGTTTGTGCTTCCCATATTTGGTCTTCTATGCTGCCTACAAGTAAATGTTATGCAGCCTGTACCATTTCTTTTGTTATGCACTTTTATTGCATTAACCATTGTTGTGCCATGGTGTATTTTTCGCTCGGAATCCATAAGATTAGTAGCGATCGCATTTAGTTTTATAGCTGACTATCCTGGTCTCTTCATAGGTGCTCTTCTTTCTATTCTGTCTGAAGGCTATTTTAATGAAACGCCTGCAGATTGTCGTAGTGTAATAACATTGTTAATTTTAGTTTTTTTGCTTTCAATTTTTGCCTTATTTTTCTATGTTTACACAGTATCAAGATCGTTTCAGCAGTCGTTTGGTATCAACAGGAAGTGTTGGTTTCCGGGACAACTAAAATTTAAGAACCAACGGCGCGTACATGTAGAAATCATCTTCATTAGCCGTTTGTTGATAACGTTTATTATTGGCTACACATGCTTTGCCACATTGAAGATCTTTAATCTGATTGAAACAAATGCTTTAACACTGGCAGTGGTTTTGTATTGTGAAATTTCCCTATTAGTTCATTCAGTGCCCCGAATTCCAGAGTGGCGTCGCATAGTAATAACCTCTCTCGCATACGTTTCTTTTTGTTTTGTCAGAATCTTGGTACCTCTATATGTATACTGTATTATAGCTTTCTTTATAACATGCTGTTTTACAGCCTACAAATATTACTTTTGTATCGCATCTGCAGTAGCCACTATTGGCAATGACTATGAAAGTACATCTAATTTCACTGCAGTTTGTATAGAGAAAGCAGCAATTAATCAAAGAAATTTAAGAAATGCCCTGAATGAAAAGTTCTCTTCCCTTAAACTAAAGATCCTGGATTTTGCTGGAGATAAAGAGTATCATGCTTACCATCATATGTTCCTAAGGAGCCGCGCCATTTATGTCATTGTATTCAACATGGCTCAGTTTGCAGAGAATAGCTTCAAAGGCATACATGCCAAAATCAAGACACTTCATCTGTGGTTTGAATCTATCTGTAGCCATGTGCCACCCAAAACTCCAATCCTCCTTGTTGGAACTCATAGAGGAAACATGAACAAGTTCTGGATTGAGGATTTAAATGGCCATCTGAAGAGAAACCTTTGGCATCTCTACTCTGATGAGATTGTCAAGAATGATGTGGACAAGTTGATCTTCTTTCCTGTTGAAAACTCTCAAGGTCAAAGTGACCCTGGAGTTCAAACACTGCAAAAGAAAATCATGACTGTTGCAGAGGAACACAAGGGAACCATAGGTAGTGACATACCTCTATCATGGATCCAAATTCAGGACAAGATCATTAGTCTAAGAGAAAACGAGAAAGCCAAGTTCTGTTTGACGCTTGAAGAGTTTCCCACAGCATTTGGAACTTCAATTGTCACCAACTGGTCTGAAGAAACCTTGAAGTACTTCCACGAAAAAGGACTTGTAATATACCTTGACAAAGATCGAGATCTGTCCAACTGGGTTCTTCTCAAGCCTGAGATACTGGTTGATATCATCATCCAGCTTGTCACGTCACCACAAGAGATCCAAGAAAGAGGCTTCAGACGTGACTGGAAACTTCTGCATGACAATGGAATGCTGACTAAATCACTGCTGACAAGAATCATCTCAACAGTGCAAGAAAACGAAGAAGCCATGACTGGATTCCTCGAAGAATACGATTTGATCTGCCCTTTATCAAACAGGAAGGTGGAAATGTGTAACCAACGTCATCATCAAGACCAGCCAACTCACTTTGTTCCATCCCTACTACCAATGTCTACAGACAGCTGCATGCCACCAATATGGCAAGATGATAACACAGATAAGAAGTTTTACGTGTTTTTCAAGAGGTTTCTTCCAGAACCCCTGTTCCATCGCCTACTCTCTCGTGCCCACAAGAACAGCATGCTTGAATATCCAAATGGCCAACCTGTTCTGTATAGAGATGCTGGTATGTTCTGGATGAGGCCATCACAAGACTACAAGCAACCATACAGACTGAGGATTTTGAAGGAAGAAGGAATGATTGAAGTGACAATGAGCTCCAGGTATTGTTGTAACCAAGTTTCAGACATAAAATTAAGTAAGAATATTGAATAAGAGGGAGGGCCAAAACTGTAGACTACTAAAATGTGCCATCTAATGCTTTATCATGAGTATAAACTATTAACAATACAGTAGAATCATGATTTTTCAAGCCTCCAAAGGAAACGAAAATTGGTTCGAAAAATTGGATAGTTTCAGGGGTAAAACAATTTTATTACAGCGTTTGACTGAGGAGAGGGAAATGACTTTTGGTTCTAATTGTGTATGTGTATGTATACATAATTGGCCACTCCCCATCGGGGCTTTTCAAGATCAGTATAAAAAAATTGTGATAAGTAAATATTCAAATAAACATAATAGACTAGGTCAAGAATCCCAACTGGCAGGAGGCAGACCAGTTGGCTATTTACAAGCGTAGACGAGACGTTGAACCCGGTGCTACCGAGAACAACATCAGCTAGCAGCCAGTTCTAACCACCCAGCCACGCTTCCTCCCTAATTATGGGGAGGTTTGAAAAAATGAGGGTTCATGTATCCTAGAGGTATGGCAAAGTTTTAGAAATAGAGCAAGCATCTTTTGGTGAAACTTGCTTATGGAACCTACATTGAAAGGTTCATTTCCTAGTACAATCTCCAGAATAGTAACAAACATACAAGATACTAAAGCATACCGCTATTTGTACCTGCACTGACAAAAAGTCATGTATATGTAACAACCATGATTAGTGTCTACCCAACATAAAAACAGTTAATGGTTAAATAACATGGACCCTCTCCTCCCTCTCCTGCCACTCACTAAGGCAACGCAGATGACCACTAAAGATTCATGCCCACTTCTGCCCTCACTCCCTGCTCAGTTTGTCAGCTGTGTTGTGTACAGAGCAAAAGTGCAGGGTGAGCCTGACAGTCACTTAGTAGTCAGGTTGAGTATACTCTGCAGTTTAAATGATGAACAGTTGAGCAAAAAAATCGCTACCCATCTAATCTGCCATATAATAGGAATGTCATGTTTCTGTAGGATGTGTTGACTGACGGGGGGGGGGGGATGAAGTGAGGGCAGGAGAGCCAATTGAAACACATTTCACAAGCAGCTTTTTACATCTGATTATAATATTACTAAAACGTTAACACAATGTGATGTTCAATGAATTCATTGAAAGGCTATTACAAACTCCAAGGAGTGGGGGCTCTCAGTCCAGTCTTTTGAAGACACATATGAAACTGCACTGAAATTCGTGGAGAGGAACAAAAAAAGGGGCATTTCTAAAACAATACAATTGGCTACACCACATTCAATGTAACAACAGTGCGTGATTTGATTACTTTCTGTAGCAAGTATGGGATGAAACCATCAGATGTGCTGATGCAAGTGTTTTCAATGGTCAGTGGAATTCACAAAAGAGATTTTCCTTTCGTTAAATTCCATTGTGGACCTGCATGTATCTCACCTAAGTGCCCTGGCTACCAAGACTACAACAATCCACGTCATCCTTTGGCTCAAGGAAACAGACGTCACATATATGATGTTTTGCCTGGACGTCTGAGAGATAAGATGGCTTCTTTGGACTGCATAAACCACAGCTTTGAAGATGAGTTGAAGGAGTGGGTGCCACCCAGCTCAACATCCTGACTTTTTGAAGGTGAAAAAACATGACACATTAGGTTGGTGATTAACATCTATGTTCATAGCAATGTTAGTTATGCACCCATTTTCCATACAGCATGATGCAGTTGTTAACTGAAGACCAATGACAAGAAAATTCTGGCAAGATATTGTTGACTTGACAGTTAAACTATCAATTATCATCAGTATTCAGAAAGATGACTAATATTTTGAGGTTGCCAAGCTGGCACACAAGGGCTAAATGTGTGCTTGCATTCCTACATGTATGGTCATTCTAATAGCAGTCAAAAGCCAGGAAAAATTAAGTGTAAAAAGGTTTTTTTTTTTCATGCCATCCAACTTTTTCCCTGTTTAATTTGCATGAAAGTAATAATTTAAATACCGGTAGTTATTAAATTTCAGCTAGAGTGTACTAGGAACACAGTTAAATAATGTTTATTTGTATTTTAATTTGTATTACACAGGTTGACCTTGCAAGAACCATAACAAGAAAAGAGAACAGGTCTAGAACACTTCAAAAGACAGATGCATTTACCAAATTTCTTTGAAGTATTTTTTGAAGCTCAATCACAATACAGTTTAAATATGGTTGAATGTTTATGTTTGTAAATGTTTATGTTAGCTCTCAGATGTGTTATATTGATATAAGTTTCCAAAATGATAAATATTGATATCTTTACTTATCTTTCTTAGTTTTACTTATCTTAACAAATATATATCCCTTTTCCTTAAGGCAGTCTCTGAGAAATTTACATGAAAACATCTGCAAACATACCCATTAGACTTTTTCAGGCAAAGCCTGAACCCAGGCCTAGCCAGCCACTCTAAACCCGGGGGGAAGCTCCATCAAGGTGGGGCTGGAGGCATGGCCCAGGCACTGGCCTATCTGCTGGTTAGTTAGACATTATGTTTTAAGCGCCAAAATAACGTAGATACCAACTTTGTTGCTGAGCACTTTGCTTAGAACCCAAAGCAACACAGAACCCTAAAACCATGTTTGAGGGTTCTGTGTTGACATGGCACCCTGCTGGATAGGCCCATGCCATGTGGATGTGTGACAGGCATATCTCCTGGCCAGGGGAGTGCTCAGAGCACTTGCGGCTACTGGAACTTTTTGAGCTGTCTACAGAAATGTTTTTGGGAGAACGGTCAGATATTTAGTGTACCAAACAATATTTTCGGTAATAAATGTCATACATATCACAACACAAGATGAAATGAAAAGAAGCATATTATTCAATTGTCAATTACGAAAGATACATGCATGCTTCTATGCCAAGTAATTATAGACAGAATTTTTACAATTTTATGTGCACTTGTGTAACATGTTTCAATAACCTGCAGTCAACAACAGTTATTGTTGTATAACCAGTTGACGAAATGAAAAAAAGGTCACATTTTTGTAGCTTAATCCATTCAACATGTTTCTACTGATGGATCTGATTTGCCAGGCAAATTCAAGTCAATGTTTGGAAAATCACATTGTAGGTTTTGTAGATTTTCAAAATCTATTTTGTCCTGAAAAATTGTAAGCAATGTACTGGTGCAAAATAATAGAAAGGACTTGAAATAAATAGGAGAAGTAGTATTTAATATGTAGACATATAAGAGTAGAATTGTTACTCAAAACATTTCTCCAGTGACAATTTGTTGCATTTGCAGCATGCTGCTCGCATAATACAAAAATTTACTTTTGTACACCTTATGTTACTCAGTATAGTCAATGGTATGATTTTAGTGCAGGCATGGACTAGGTGAAATTCGTAACAAGTTGTAAGCTTGATTTGTTGCAGGCTTGGCATACACCCTTTGCAAACAACATAGTAGTGTGCTACAATTATCAGTTGAGTAAGGCACGGTGGAAGTTTGGTAACCAGGTTTAGCACTTAAAACCATGTTGTTGTCATCGGCAACTGGCTCTGTTTCCAGTGATAACTTTTCGGCCTTTTTTGTCATTAGCAGCAAAGTGCATTAAATTGTAGGCCATCCTCGGCTGTAAGTATTGTTACCACTGAAAATGTGGACAATTTCCCATGACAACACCATACAATTAAAGTGGTACTATGACGAAAATCGCATGTTTCGTATTGAAGCCATTTTAAAACATAAACAAGTAGTCTGTATGGGAAGAAAAATGCCGTTTACTTTTTTCAAATATCTCTTTTCGTTCCAGAGATATTCAAGTTTTTAAAATATGCAAATTAGGCAAGTGATGACGTCATATACTCAACCAAATTTTGATCAAATATGATGAAAAAAGATATCTCGGCCAATTTTTAACAGAAATGTAAGATCCTTTGCAGTAAGGTTCTTCTAAAGGTGCAACACAATATGAGCTTAAAAGTTTTGTTACCATGGCAACATACTGGGTTCCAGACCTCCCCGATATTAAAGGCATTTCTGGCCTCTTTCAGCGTTCTGTTTTCATATTTACAAATGGTGCCTCGTATGTATGATCCGGCAGGCATATAAATATGTTAGCTACAGTTTGTGGCGCTGTTTAGCGTTTTTCGAGCTTAAAATCACTAACATATTGAATTTAAGTGGGTGGGGACTGGGACAGAGTGAGTTGCCATGGGAACATAATTTTTATAGCTACGGTTGTGTTTCCTATAGAACTATTAGCCTGCCAAGTTTCAATAATCTGTGTTGCAAATTGGCCAAGATAGCTCTATTTATGTACTTGAGATAATATTGGGTTGAGTGTATGACGTCATCAGTCATCTCATTTGCATATTTTGCACATTTTTCAAACTTAAATATCTCTGGAACTAATGCAGATATTTGCAAACGGTAAACGGCGTTTTGATTCTTTCGTGGACTTCTATGTGATACACCTAAAATATCAAGGGGTAAAAATTTGATCATAGTACCACTTTAAGGCCAAAACTTTGTCACAAAAGCTCGGTTAAAGACCTTTGAAGTAAAAACTAAAGGTAAAAGCCTGCGACATTTTGATATAACCTCAGTCATTATCAAGCTTAAAAGAAGATAAAATTTTGTGCCATAAGTATAATTATTATTCATTCAAAATATTTCCACGTTTCTGATTGGTTAAAACCACTTGCATAATTCACCATAACCAGCTGCTGTTCAGCAAATTTGGAAAGAATCTTCGTCATATTGAATCAATGACGTCAAAAGTGCAGCCTGCTGAAAATTATTG
>JAHPZR010047722.1:0-18255 GCA_019787425.1 Platygyra sinensis
GGACAAGTTGATCTTCTTTCCTGTTGAAAACTCTCAAGGTCAAAGTGACCCTGGAGTTCAAACACTGCAAAAGAAAATCATGACTGTTGCAGAGGAAACACAAGGGAACCATAGGTAGTGACATACCTCTATCATGGATCCAAATTCAGGACAAGATCATTAGTCTAAGAGAAAACGAGAAAGCCAAGTTCTGTTTGACGCTTGAAGAGTTTCCCACAGCATTTGGAACTTCAATTGTCACCAACTGGTCTGAAGAAACCTTGAAGTACTTCCACGAAAAAGGACTTGTAATATACCTTGACAAAGATCGAGATCTGTCCAACTGGGTTCTTCTCAAGCCTGAGATACTGGTTGATATCATCATCCAGCTTGTCACGTCACCACAAGAGATCCAAGAAAGAGGCTTCAGACGTGACTGGAAACTTCTGCATGACAATGGAATGCTGACTAAATCACTGCTGACAAGAATCATCTCAACAGTGCAAGAAAACGAAGAAGCCATGACTGGATTCCTCGAAGAATACGATTTGATCTGCCCTTTATCAAACAGGAAGGTGGAAATGTGTAACCAACGTCATCATCAAGACCAGCCAACTCACTTTGTTCCATCCCTACTACCAATGTCTACAGACAGCTGCATGCCACCAATATGGCAAGATGATAACACAGATAAGAAGTTTTACGTGTTTTTCAAGAGGTTTCTTCCAGAACCCCTGTTCCATCGCCTACTCTCTCGTGCCCACAAGAACAGCATGCTTGAATATCCAAATGGCCAACCTGTTCTGTATAGAGATGCTGGTATGTTCTGGATGAGGCCATCACAAGACTACAAGCAACCATACAGACTGAGGATTTTGAAGGAAGAAGGAATGATTGAAGTGACAATGAGCTCCAGGTATTGTTGTAACCAAGTTTCAGACATAAAATTAAGTAAGAATATTGAATAAGAGGGAGGGCCAAACTGTAGACTACTAAAATGTGCCATCTAATGCTTTATCATGAGTATAAACTATTAACAATACAGTAGAATCATGATTTTTCAAGCCTCCAAAGGAAACGAAAATTGGTTCGAAAAATTGGATAGTTTCAGGGGTAAAACAATTTTATTACAGCGTTTGACTGAGGAGAGGGAAATGACTTTTGGTTCTAATTGTGTATGTGTATGTATACATAATTGGCCACTCCCCATCGGGCTTTTCAAGATCAGTATAAAAAAATTGTGATAAGTAAATATTCAAATAAACATAATAGACTAGGTCAAGAATCCCAACTGGCAGGAGGCAGACCAGTTGGCTATTTACAAGCGTAGACGAGACGTTGAACCCGGTGCTACCGAGAACAACATCAGCTAGCAGCCAGTTCTAACCACCCAGCCACGCTTCCTCCCTAATTATGGGGAGGTTTGAAAAATGAGGGTTCATGTATCCTAGAGGTATGGCAAAGTTTTAGAAATAGAGCAAGCATCTTTTGGTGAAACTTGCTTATGGAACCTACATTGAAAGGTTCATTTCCTAGTACAATCTCCAGAATAGTAACAAACATACAAGATACTAAAGCATACCGCTATTTGTACCTGCACTGACAAAAAGTCATGTATATGTAACAACCATGATTAGTGTCTACCCAACATAAAAACAGTTAATGGTTAAATAACATGGACCCTCTCCTCCCTCTCCTGCCACTCACTAAGGCAACGCAGATGACCACTAAAGATTCATGCCCACTTCTGCCCTCACTCCCTGCTCAGTTTGTCAGCTGTGTTGTGTACAGAGCAAAAGTGCAGGGTGAGCCTGACAGTCACTTAGTAGTCAGGTGAGTATACTCTGCAGTTTAAATGATGAACAGTTTGAGCAAAAAATCGCTACCCATCTAATCTGCCATATAATAGGAATGTCATGTTTCTGTAGGATGTGTTGACTGACGGGGGGGGGGGGGGATGAAGTGAGGGCAGGAGAGCCAATTGAAAACACATTTCACAAGCAGCTTTTTACATCTGATTATAATATTACTAAAACGTTAACACAATGTGATGTTCAATGAATTCATTGAAAGGCTATTACAAACTCCAAGGAGTGGGGCTCTCAGTCCAGTCTTTTTGAAGACACATATGAAACTGCACTGAAATTCGTGGAGAGGAACAAAAAAAGGGGCATTTCTAAAACAATACAATTGGCTACACCACATTCAATGTAACAACAGTGCGTGATTTGATTACTTTCTGTAGCAAGTATGGGATGAAACCATCAGATGTGCTGATGCAAGTGTTTTCAATGGTCAGTGGAATTCACAAAAGAGATTTTCCTTTCGTTAAATTCCATTGTGGACCTGCATGTATCTCACCTAAGTGCCCTGGCTACCAAGACTACAACAATCCACGTCATCCTTTGGCTCAAGGAAACAGACGTCACATATATGATGTTTTGCCTGGACGTCTGAGAGATAAGATGGCTTCTTTGGACTGCATAAACCACAGCTTTGAAGATGAGTTGAAGGAGTGGGTGCCACCCAGCTCAACATCCTGACTTTTTGAAGGTGAAAAAACATGACACATTAGGTTGGTGATTAACATCTATGTTCATAGCAATGTTAGTTATGCACCCATTTTCCATACAGCATGATGCAGTTGTTAACTGAAGACCAATGACAAGAAATTCTGCAAGATATTGTTGACTTGACAGTTAAACTATCAATTATCATCAGTATTCAGAAAGATGACTAATATTTTGAGGTTGCCAAGCTGGCACACAAGGGCTAAATGTGTGCTTGCATTCCTACATGTATGGTCATTCTAATAGCAGTCAAAAGCCAGGAAAAATTAAGTGTAAAAAGGTTTTTTTTTTTCATGCCATCCAACTTTTTCCCTGTTTAATTTGCATGAAAGTAATAATTTAAATACCGGTAGTTATTAAATTTCAGCTAGAGTGTACTAGGAACACAGTTAAATAATGTTTATTTGTATTTTAATTTGTATTACACAGGTTGACCTTGCAAGAACCATAACAAGAAAAGAGAACAGGTCTAGAACACTTCAAAAGACAGATGCATTTACCAAATTTCTTTGAAGTATTTTTTGAAGCTCAATCACAATACAGTTTAAATATGGTTGAATGTTTATGTTTGTAAATGTTTATGTTAGCTCTCAGATGTGTTATATTGATATAAGTTTCCAAAATGATAAATATTGATATCTTTACTTATCTTTCTTAGTTTTACTTATCTTAACAAATATATATCCCTTTTCCTTAAGGCAGTCTCTGAGAAATTTACATGAAAACATCTGCAAACATACCCATTAGACTTTTTCAGGCAAAGCCTGAACCCAGGCCTAGCCAGCCACTCTAAACCCGGGGGGAAGCTCCATCAAGGTGGGGCTGGAGGCATGGCCCAGGCACTGGCCTATCTGCTGGTTAGTTAGACATTATGTTTTAAGCGCCAAAATAACGTAGATACCAACTTTGTTGCTGAGCACTTTGCTTAGAACCCAAAGCAACACAGAACCCTAAAACCATGTTTGAGGGTTCTGTGTTGACATGGCACCCTGCTGGATAGGCCCATGCCATGTGGATGTGTGACAGGCATATCTCCTGGCCAGGGGAGTGCTCAGAGCACTTGCGGCTACTGGAACTTTTTGAGCTGTCTACAGAAATGTTTTTGGGAGAACGGTCAGATATTTAGTGTACCAAACAATATTTTCGGTAATAAATGTCATACATATCACAACACAAGATGAAATGAAAAGAAGCATATTATTCAATTGTCAATTACGAAAGATACATGCATGCTTCTATGCCAAGTAATTATAGACAGAATTTTTACAATTTTATGTGCACTTGTGTAACATGTTTCAATAACCTGCAGTCAACAACAGTTATTGTTGTATAACCAGTTGACGAAATGAAAAAAAGGTCACATTTTTGTAGCTTAATCCATTCAACATGTTTCTACTGATGGATCTGATTTGCCAGGCAAATTCAAGTCAATGTTTGGAAAATCACATTGTAGGTTTTGTAGATTTTCAAAATCTATTTTGTCCTGAAAAATTGTAAGCAATGTACTGGTGCAAAATAATAGAAAGGACTTGAAATAAATAGGAGAAGTAGTATTTAATATGTAGACATATAAGAGTAGAATTGTTACTCAAAACATTTCTCCAGTGACAATTTGTTGCATTTGCAGCATGCTGCTCGCATAATACAAAAATTTACTTTTGTACACCTTATGTTACTCAGTATAGTCAATGGTATGATTTTAGTGCAGGCATGGACTAGGTGAAATTCGTAACAAGTTGTAAGCTTGATTTGTTGCAGGCTTGGCATACACCCTTTGCAAACAACATAGTAGTGTGCTACAATTATCAGTTGAGTAAGGCACGGTGGAAGTTTGGTAACCAGGTTTAGCACTTAAAACCATGTTGTTGTCATCGGCAACTGGCTCTGTTTCCAGTGATAACTTTTCGGCCTTTTTTGTCATTAGCAGCAAAGTGCATTAAATTGTAGGCCATCCTCGGCTGTAAGTATTGTTACCACTGAAAATGTGGACAATTTCCCATGACAACACCATACAATTAAAGTGGTACTATGACGAAAATCGCATGTTTCGTATTGAAGCCATTTTAAAACATAAACAAGTAGTCTGTATGGGAAGAAAAATGCCGTTTACTTTTTTCAAATATCTCTTTTCGTTCCAGAGATATTCAAGTTTTTAAAATATGCAAATTAGGCAAGTGATGACGTCATATACTCAACCAAATTTTGATCAAATATGATGAAAAAAGATATCTCGGCCAATTTTTAACAGAAATGTAAGATCCTTTGCAGTAAGGTTCTTCTAAAGGTGCAACACAATATGAGCTTAAAAGTTTTGTTACCATGGCAACATACTGGGTTCCAGACCTCCCCGATATTAAAGGCATTTCTGGCCTCTTTCAGCGTTCTGTTTTCATATTTACAAATGGTGCCTCGTATGTATGATCCGGCAGGCATATAAATATGTTAGCTACAGTTTGTGGCGCTGTTTAGCGTTTTTCGAGCTTAAAATCACTAACATATTGAATTTAAGTGGGTGGGGACTGGGACAGAGTGAGTTGCCATGGGAACATAATTTTTATAGCTACGGTTGTGTTTCCTATAGAACTATTAGCCTGCCAAGTTTCAATAATCTGTGTTGCAAATTGGCCAAGATAGCTCTATTTATGTACTTGAGATAATATTGGGTTGAGTGTATGACGTCATCAGTCATCTCATTTGCATATTTTGCACATTTTTCAAACTTAAATATCTCTGGAACTAATGCAGATATTTGCAAACGGTAAACGGCGTTTTGATTCTTTCGTGGACTTCTATGTGATACACCTAAAATATCAAGGGGTAAAAATTTGATCATAGTACCACTTTAAGGCCAAAACTTTGTCACAAAAGCTCGGTTAAAGACCTTTGAAGTAAAAACTAAAGGTAAAAGCCTGCGACATTTTGATATAACCTCAGTCATTATCAAGCTTAAAAGAAGATAAAATTTTGTGCCATAAGTATAATTATTATTCATTCAAAATATTTCCACGTTTCTGATTGGTTAAAACCACTTGCATAATTCACCATAACCAGCTGCTGTTCAGCAAATTTGGAAAGAATCTTCGTCATATTGAATCAATGACGTCAAAAGTGCAGCCTGCTGAAAATTATTGAACCAATGACGTCAAAAGTGCAGCCCGCTGAAAATTATTGAACCGTTGACCAAGAAAACCTGGGGACGAGATTGTGTTATTTTTGGTGAGCGGAAAAACAAGGCCTGGAGCGAAATGGCGAAACTCCTTTTAAGAATGGGAAAATATTTTGAATGAATAATAAAGCAATTATTGAATTTGGCTTTCGTAGGATAAGAAGAATTCTATAGATCTCAGAGGGTGTTATCCACCTCGGCCTTTGGCCTCTGTGGATAACACCCTCCTTGATCTGCAGAATTCTTCATATCCTACTCAGCCTCATTCAATAATTGCTAAATGTAAAACAAAGAAGTAAAGTAAGTATGAAAATGTAAAAGTGTAAAAAAGGGTGTTAGAGACAATAAAAAGAATACAAAAATAACATGAAAAATGATTTACGACTTTCCCCATGAATTGTGAAAACCTGACCTTTAAGTCAATACCCAGTACATACCCAGTACCAGATGTGCTTATCTTCTTATAACAGACATACTCAAATATTCAAGACTAGAGTGCAAAAATCAGACCCTTTTGAACACCAAAAAGGCCAGAATCAAAACCCTATGGCTAAAAATGGCTAAAAACCATACCCTTTGAGGCCACTCATACATGTATGTACACATACACCGGTATAACCTATATAATGGACTACCCCCACCCCTGGAAGTTCAAGTTAGTTCAAGTTATTGTTTATTTGAAAATGCAACACAGTTTGCTATTTAGTGTACACTGACAGGCTTGAACCTCTAATATGCATAGTGAAAGACCACGACTGGGTGTCCATGAACAGCTTAGTTTCCTAAGTAAGCACTGAGGGCAGATGATAGTGTGGTGTCATAAATATTTAGCAATTATTGAATGGGGCCGAGTAGGATATGAGGAATTCTGCAGATCAAGGAGGGTGTTATCCACAGAGGCCGAAGAAGGATTCTTCATATCCTTTGAAAGCCGAATTCAATAACTGCTTTATTATTCATTCCAAATATTTCACTGTTCTTAAAGGAGTTTCGCCATTTGGCTCTTTGTTTTTCTGCTCACCAAAAATAACACAACCTCATCCCCAGGTTTTCTCCTTCAACGGTTCAATAATCTGCAGCGGGCTATACTTTTGACGTCATCAGTTCAGTAATTTGCAGCGGGCTGTACTTTTGACGTCATTGGTTTGATATTTGGTCAACAGCAGCTGATTATCATATGGTGAATTATGTGTGTGGTTTTAACCAATCAGTAACGGGAAAATATTTTGAATGAATAATAAATCCATTTAGTATAAATTTAACGTAGTCTATTGTGAATCCGTGAATTTGATTGGCTATATTACCGTTGACTATCTGTTGATAGTCAACAGTTACGCATCAGTGCACATCGCGCATCATGTTTGAACCTGATGTAACAAAATAAAACAGTTCTTTTCTACATGTTACTTGACATTTTTTTTCCTTTTATGCAATGAGACTACGGTAAATTTATACTAAAACAATTAGACTACTCGCCCTTGTTTTCTACGAGGGATAGTCAACAAAAAAAAGAAAACTCGGGCTCATAGTCTAATTGTTAAATATACCACATGGCAGATATTTCTTGGTTTTAATCCCCCCTCTCACCTCCTCCATGAGTACACAAAGGGGGAGGGTCATCATTGTTAAATGTAGTAACAAAGTGGTGCTTGAGAGTAATTTGAAAAAAACAAAGATCTTCAGGGTGAACTGAGCGGTAAGATGCCCAGCTTAATTTACACTCTTGTTCAATTTAGAGAACATGGAAACTAAACAAAGCCATGACAAGTTAGGAAAATAAGGATACGTCGGGTCACTGGCATTCGTTGACCTCTCGGTTCTCTTGGCTTAATGACAAAAGAACATGGACACTCACCATCATCCTTGCACGGTATGGGTACCAACACCTCAACGTGTAACTGCCAATTTTATGTACCTCTTCAATAAAACCGGAATAAATCAGAATCACAGAACGAGCTGGAAAAGGTACATGAAAAAAACATAGCTGACTAAAAGTTTAGTTCTCAGACTTCTCTCGGTCGTCTAGAGCAAGAGCGCACGCATGGGTACCCTAGGTGCCAGAGGTTTTTCTTGCGCGGTTTCCGGTGTCGGTCATGTCTATATTGCGACCCGCGCTTCGCCGCTCGTGCCAACGGCCTTCCGCCTCCATTTCCATCCGCCGCGCGAGAAAAACCTCTGGTACCCAGGGTAACGCATGGGAAACGCGCTCAAAAAATTCCCGCGCTCCTTTTGACTTTTTTATGTATCTCGGAATCTAACTCAAGCTTCATCTCAAGGTCAAAAAATTTTCATGCCTCTTTCTTCATTGTAATATCCAAAGGTGACAGATTATGTTGGCTAGATTCGATAAGATTATCAATGTCATACCCCTTTGAAGTACACCTGTCTTTCGACATGAGGATCATAGCTGGTGTCAGAAGTTTTGCATCAGTCAATTCCAGCGGGCTGCACTTTTGACGTCATTGGTTCAATAATTTTCAGCAGGCTGCACTTTTGACGTCATTGATTCAATATGACGAAGATTCTTTCCAAATTTGCTGAACAGCAGCTGGTTATGGTGAATTATGCAAGTGGTTTTAACCAATCAGAAACGTGGAAATATTTTGAATGAATAATAATTATACTTATGGCACAAAATTTTATCTTCTTTTAAGCTTGATAATGACTGAGGTTATATCAAAATGTCGCAGGCTTTTACCTTTAGTTTTTACTTCAAAGGTCTTTAACCGAGCTTTTGTGACAAAGTTTTGGCCTTAAAGTGGTACTATGATCAAATTTTTACCCCTTGATATTTTAGGTGTATCACATAGAAGTCCACGAAAGAATCAAAACGCCGTTTACCGTTTGCAAATATCTGCATTAGTTCCAGAGATATTTAAGTTTGAAAAATGTGCAAAATATGCAAATGAGATGACTGATGACGTCATACACTCAACCCAATATTATCTCAAGTACATAAATAGAGCTATCTTGGCCAATTTGCAACACAGATTATTGAAACTTGGCAGGCTAATAGTTCTATAGGAAACACAACCGTAGCTATAAAAATTATGTTCCCATGGCAACTCACTCTGTCCCAGTCCCCACCCACTTAAATTCAATATGTTAGTGATTTTAAGCTCGAAAAACGCTAAACAGCGCCACAAACTGTAGCTAACATATTTATATGCCTGCCGGATCATACATACGAGGCACCATTTGTAAATATGAAAACAGAACGCTGAAAGAGGCCAGAAATGCCTTTAATATCGGGGAGGTCTGGAACCCAGTATGTTGCCATGGTAACAAAACTTTTAAGCTCATATTGTGTTGCACCTTTAGAAGAACCTTACTGCAAAGGATCTTACATTTCTGTTAAAAATTGGCCGAGATATCTTTTTTCATCATATTTGATCAAAATTTGGTTGAGTATATGACGTCATCACTTGCCTAATTTGCATATTTTAAAAACTTGAATATCTCTGGAACGAAAAGAGATATTTGAAAAAAGTAAACGGCATTTTTCTTCCCATACAGACTACTTGTTTATGTTTTAAAATGGCTTCAATACGAAACATGCGATTTTCGTCATAGTACCACTTTAATTGTATGGTGTTGTCATGGGAAATTGTCCACATTTTCAGTGGTAACAATACTTACAGCCGAGGATGGCCTACAATTTAATGCACTTTGCTGCTAATGACAAAAAAGGCCGAAAAGTTATCACTGGAAACAGAGCCAGTTGCCGATGACAACAACATGGTTTTAAGTGCTAAACCTGGTTACCAAACTTCCACCGTGCCTTACTCAACTGATAATTGTAGCACACTACTATGTTGTTTGCAAAGGGTGTATGCCAAGCCTGCAACAAATCAAGCTTACAACTTGTTACGAATTTCACCTAGTCCATGCCTGCACTAAAATCATACCATTGACTATACTGAGTAACATAAGGTGTACAAAAGTAAATTTTTGTATTATGCGAGCAGCATGCTGCAAATGCAACAAATTGTCACTGGAGAAATGTTTTGAGTAACAATTCTACTCTTATATGTCTACATATTAAATACTACTTCTCCTATTTATTTCAAGTCCTTTCTATTATTTTGCACCAGTACATTGCTTACAATTTTTCAGGACAAAATAGATTTTGAAAATCTACAAAACCTACAATGTGATTTTCCAAACATTGACTTGAATTTGCCTGGCAAATCAGATCCATCAGTAGAAACATGTTGAATGGATTAAGCTACAAAAATGTGACCTTTTTTTCATTTCGTCAACTGGTTATACAACAATAACTGTTGTTGACTGCAGGTTATTGAAACATGTTACACAAGTGCACATAAAATTGTAAAAATTCTGTCTATAATTACTTGGCATAGAAGCATGCATGTATCTTTCGTAATTGACAATTGAATAATATGCTTCTTTTCATTTCATCTTGTGTTGTGATATGTATGACATTTATTACCGAAAATATTGTTTGGTACACTAAATATCTGACCGTTCTCCCAAAAACATTTCTGTAGACAGCTCAAAAAGTTCCAGTAGCCGCAAGTGCTCTGAGCACTCCCCTGGCCAGGAGATATGCCTGTCACACATCCACATGGCATGGGCCTATCCAGCAGGGTGCCATGTCAACACAGAACCCTCAAACATGGTTTTAGGGTTCTGTGTTGCTTTGGGTTCTAAGCAAAGTGCTCAGCAACAAAGTTGGTATCTACGTTATTTTGGCGCTTAAAACATAATGTCTAACTAACCAGCAGATAGGCCAGTGCCTGGGCCATGCCTCCAGCCCCACCTTGATGGAGCTTCCCCCCGGGTTTAGAGTGGCTGGCTAGGCCTGGGTTCAGGCTTTGCCTGAAAAAGTCTAATGGGTATGTTTGCAGATGTTTTCATGTAAATTTCTCAGAGACTGCCTTAAGGAAAAGGGATATATATTTGTTAAGATAAGTAAAACTAAGAAAGATAAGTAAAGATATCAATATTTATCATTTTGGAAACTTATATCAATATAACACATCTGAGAGCTAACATAAACATTTACAAACATAAACATTCAACCATATTTAAACTGTATTGTGATTGAGCTTCAAAAAATACTTCAAAGAAATTTGGTAAATGCATCTGTCTTTTGAAGTGTTCTAGACCTGTTCTCTTTTCTTGTTATGGTTCTTGCAAGGTCAACCTGTGTAATACAAATTAAAATACAAATAAACATTATTTAACTGTGTTCCTAGTACACTCTAGCTGAAATTTAATAACTACCGGTATTTAAATTATTACTTTCATGCAAATTAAACAGGGAAAAAGTTGGATGGCATGAAAAAAAAAAACCTTTTTACACTTAATTTTTCCTGGCTTTTGACTGCTATTAGAATGACCATACATGTAGGAATGCAAGCACACATTTAGCCCTTGTGTGCCAGCTTGGCAACCTCAAAATATTAGTCATCTTTCTGAATACTGATGATAATTGATAGTTTAACTGTCAAGTCAACAATATCTTGCCAGAATTTTCTTGTCATTGGTCTTCAGTTAACAACTGCATCATGCTGTATGGAAAATGGGTGCATAACTAACATTGCTATGAACATAGATGTTAATCACCAACCTAATGTGTCATGTTTTTTCACCTTCAAAAAGTCAGGATGTTGAGCTGGGTGGCACCCACTCCTTCAACTCATCTTCAAAGCTGTGGTTTATGCAGTCCAAAGAAGCCATCTTATCTCTCAGACGTCCAGGCAAAACATCATATATGTGACGTCTGTTTCCTTGAGCCAAAGGATGACGTGGATTGTTGTAGTCTTGGTAGCCAGGGCACTTAGGTGAGATACATGCAGGTCCACAATGGAATTTAACGAAAGGAAAATCTCTTTTGTGAATTCCACTGACCATTGAAAACACTTGCATCAGCACATCTGATGGTTTCATCCCATACTTGCTACAGAAAGTAATCAAATCACGCACTGTTGTTACATTGAATGTGGTGTAGCCAATTGTATTGTTTTAGAAATGCCCCTTTTTTTGTTCCTCTCCACGAATTTCAGTGCAGTTTCATATGTGTCTTCAAAAGACTGGACTGAGAGCCCCCACTCCTTGGAGTTTGTAATAGCCTTTCAATGAATTCATTGAACATCACATTGTGTTAACGTTTTAGTAATATTATAATCAGATGTAAAAAGCTGCTTGTGAAATGTGTTTTCAATTGGCTCTCCTGCCCTCACTTCATCCCCCCCCCCCCCGTCAGTCAACACATCCTACAGAAACATGACATTCCTATTATATGGCAGATTAGATGGGTAGCGATTTTTTTGCTCAACTGTTCATCATTTAAACTGCAGAGTATACTCAACCTGACTACTAAGTGACTGTCAGGCTCACCCTGCACTTTTGCTCTGTACACAACACAGCTGACAAACTGAGCAGGGAGTGAGGGCAGAAGTGGGCATGAATCTTTAGTGGTCATCTGCGTTGCCTTAGTGAGTGGCAGGAGAGGGAGGAGAGGGTCCATGTTATTTAACCATTAACTGTTTTTATGTTGGGTAGACACTAATCATGGTTGTTACATATACATGACTTTTTGTCAGTGCAGGTACAAATAGCGGTATGCTTTAGTATCTTGTATGTTTGTTACTATTCTGGAGATTGTACTAGGAAATGAACCTTTCAATGTAGGTTCCATAAGCAAGTTTCACCAAAAGATGCTTGCTCTATTTCTAAAACTTTGCCATACCTCTAGGATACATGAACCCTCATTTTTTCAAACCTCCCCATAATTAGGGAGGAAGCGTGGCTGGGTGGTTAGAACTGGCTGCTAGCTGATGTTGTTCTCGGTAGCACCGGGTTCAACGTCTCGTCTACGCTTGTAAATAGCCAACTGGTCTGCCTCCTGCCAGTTGGGATTCTTGACCTAGTCTATTATGTTTATTTGAATATTTACTTATCACAATTTTTTTATACTGATCTTGAAAAGCCCCGATGGGGAGTGGCCAATTATGTATACATACACATACACAATTAGAACCAAAAGTCATTTCCCTCTCCTCAGTCAAACGCTGTAATAAAATTGTTTTACCCCTGAAACTATCCAATTTTTCGAACCAATTTTCGTTTCCTTTGGAGGCTTGAAAAATCATGATTCTACTGTATTGTTAATAGTTTATACTCATGATAAAGCATTAGATGGCACATTTTAGTAGTCTACAGTTTTGGCCCTCCCTCTTATTCAATATTCTTACTTAATTTTATGTCTGAAACTTGGTTACAACAATACCTGGAGCTCATTGTCACTTCAATCATTCCTTCTTCCTTCAAAATCCTCAGTCTGTATGGTTGCTTGTAGTCTTGTGATGGCCTCATCCAGAACATACCAGCATCTCTATACAGAACAGGTTGGCCATTTGGATATTCAAGCATGCTGTTCTTGTGGGCACGAGAGAGTAGGCGATGGAACAGGGGTTCTGGAAGAAACCTCTTGAAAAACACGTAAAACTTCTTATCTGTGTTATCATCTTGCCATATTGGTGGCATGCAGCTGTCTGTAGACATTGGTAGTAGGGATGGAACAAAGTGAGTTGGCTGGTCTTGATGATGACGTTGGTTACACATTTCCACCTTCCTGTTTGATAAAGGGCAGATCAAATCGTATTCTTCGAGGAATCCAGTCATGGCTTCTTCGTTTTCTTGCACTGTTGAGATGATTCTTGTCAGCAGTGATTTAGTCAGCATTCCATTGTCATGCAGAAGTTTCCAGTCACGTCTGAAGCCTCTTTCTTGGATCTCTTGTGGTGACGTGACAAGCTGGATGATGATATCAACCAGTATCTCAGGCTTGAGAAGAACCCAGTTGGACAGATCTCGATCTTTGTCAAGGTATATTACAAGTCCTTTTTCGTGGAAGTACTTCAAGGTTTCTTCAGACCAGTTGGTGACAATTGAAGTTCCAAATGCTGTGGGAAACTCTTCAAGCGTCAAACAGAACTTGGCTTTCTCGTTTTCTCTTAGACTAATGATCTTGTCCTGAATTTGGATCCATGATAGAGGTATGTCACTACCTATGGTTCCCTTGTGTTCCTCTGCAACAGTCATGATTTTCTTTTGCAGTGTTTGAACTCCAGGGTCACTTTGACCTTGAGAGTTTTCAACAGGAAAGAAGATCAACTTGTCCACATCATTCTTGACAATCTCATCAGAGTAGAGATGCCAAAGGTTTCTCTTCAGATGGCCATTTAAATCCTCAATCCAGAACTTGTTCATGTTTCCTCTATGAGTTCCAACAAGGAGGATTGGAGTTTTGGGTGGCACATGGCTACAGATAGATTCAAACCACAGATGAAGTGTCTTGATTTTGGCATGTATGCCTTTGAAGCTATTCTCTGCAAACTGAGCCATGTTGAATACAATGACATAAATGGCGCGGCTCCTTAGGAACATATGATGGTAAGCATGATACTCTTTATCTCCAGCAAAATCCAGGATCTTTAGTTTAAGGGAAGAGAACTTTTCATTCAGGGCATTTCTTAAATTTCTTTGATTAATTGCTGCTTTCTCTATACAAACTGCAGTGAAATTAGATGTACTTTCATAGTCATTGCCAATAGTGGCTACTGCAGATGCGATACAAAAGTAATATTTGTAGGCTGTAAAACAGCATGTTATAAAGAAAGCTATAATACAGTATACATATAGAGGTACCAAGATTCTGACAAAACAAAAAGAAACGTATGCGAGAGAGGTTATTACTATGCGACGCCACTCTGGAATTCGGGGCACTGAATGAACTAATAGGGAAATTTCACAATACAAAACCACTGCCAGTGTTAAAGCATTTGTTTCAATCAGATTAAAGATCTTCAATGTGGCAAAGCATGTGTAGCCAATAATAAACGTTATCAACAAACGGCTAATGAAGATGATTTCTACATGTACGCGCCGTTGGTTCTTAAATTTTAGTTGTCCCGGAAACCAACACTTCCTGTTGATACCAAACGACTGCTGAAACGATCTTGATACTGTGTAAACATAGAAAAATAAGGCAAAAATTGAAAGCAAAAAAACTAAAATTAACAATGTTATTACACTACGACAATCTGCAGGCGTTTCATTAAAATAGCCTTCAGACAGAATAGAAAGAAGAGCACCTATGAAGAGACCAGGATAGTCAGCTATAAAACTAAATGCGATCGCTACTAATCTTATGGATTCCGAGCGAAAAATACACCATGGCACAACAATGGTTAATGCAATAAAAGTGCATAACAAAAGAAATGGTACAGGCTGCATAACATTTACTTGTAGGCAGCATAGAAGACCAAATATGGGAAGCACAAACGCTTGTTGGGGAAGATTACTCGGCAAATCTGTGGACTCTTGAACAATCACATTGCCAGCTTTTCCAAAGACTGTCAACTGAACAAGGACTTTTGTAAAGAATCGACTAAAGTTCCCAAATAGGAGATCCTGCGGATGCAAGTTTTGCCACTTCTCGTTGACAAGACTTTGATCGATTCCTTGCGTTTTTGATTGGTCGATATTGAACGGTTTTCCAGTGAGCGACTTTACCAGACTTGTTTTTCCTACCCCAGACTCCCCAAGAACCAAACACTGTCCTTGAAACACAAACTGCTTGCATGTTCTGTCTTCTTGAACTTCTTGTGCAGGTTGTAATCCCAGGTCCTCGAGCAATCTCTCGCAAGTCCTCCTTCCCTCTGGCAAACGACGATCAAGCTGTAACTGCGTTATTATATTGTTGTGAGTATCAAGACTTTCATCCTCAATAAGTACTATCCGCTGAAAATCGAGACACGTTTCACGATCCATGATAAAAGGACGATAACTTTTAGGCAGGGTAAATTAAAGGGATGGTTTCACGGTTCGGCGCATGTGCAAGCTATGACGCAAGACAAATCAATTCCATTGTTTATGGACCAATCGGAAGCGAGTATGTTATCGCGCGCGAAGTTTGCCCATGATAGTTTCCCGGTGAAATTTACCGTCAGCTGGTTGAGTCACTCGATCGATTCTCTTCTCGTTTAAGTTTTGTGAAGCTTGCGCTGGAAATGTTGTCAGCTCCTGCCGAATCAGCCAGCTGCAAATGTAATGGTGTGTGTTCGAGGAAAGACGGGCAGAAAGCAAAAGGTTGCCCGTGCAAAACACGCGGAGAATACTGCAGTGATTCCTGCAAATGCATTATGACTGCTAAGAAATGTTAGAACCAGGTAGGCTTGTCAATTTTCTTGTGACTGTAAGTTAACGCACTTTATGCCCTCATTACATTATAAGCTTAGATTTCCCTCATACTTGTCGAAATCGCAGTACGGATGATCGCAAGAAAGACATATGTCTTCGTTGACATAACAACGCTAGATGTCACAACGAGTTGTACTCGAGAAACACTGAACATTCATTGCCTGTGTAACTGATTTTTTTCTTCATAGCCCGATTTTGTCAGACCAGCGAGGAGAGCGAATTCAGTTGACTCAATTCAATTGAGTAAACATATCTGGTCCCTAAAGGACACCAATACGGAATTCAGTGTACTCAATTCAATTGAGTAAACATATCTGGTCCCTAAAGGACACCAAAACGGAGTTCACTGTGACCTGGAAGATAATGGCTCGCGCCAGGCCATATTCAAATGTAACAAAGAGATGTAATCTTTGCATAACGGAGAAATTTTTCATCATATGTAAACCGGGAGCTGGCACCCTGAACAAAAGGAACGAACTAGCAAGTGCGTGCCGGCACGCAACCAAATATTTAATGAAGCATGTTTGAACCATCAACTTATAAAAGGAGCGTTAGTTAGTCGGTGTTTCATGCACCTGATGAGAGAGGACTACCAGGCCCTTTCGAAACAGTTTTGTAGTGTTTTTTGTGAAATGTTTTAATTTTTCTTTTCCCATACAATTGTAATTATAAAGCTCCAAGATTGTAGAGCACTCTTCGACTCAAAGATAAGGTTTTTTTACGTTTATATATATATATCATCATCATCTTTCCTCATTGCGCCATGGGACGCATAAGGCCGCATATATATCTGTCTGGATTCATAAAAACGATGCTATAGAATTGCCCTTGCCTAGTGCTTTAGGCGGGCGTTTTTTTCTCGCCAGAAACTATCTCCAAAGGTGACGATATAAAAATTAAAAGGAAAGTCAGTGCTTTTTTCCTTCCTTTGCACGTTTACCTTGCTTTCATTGCCATCCTTTCCCTATTTTTTGCCCGTTTACATGGCTTGGAGGCGGCCTAAAAGTTTAGTGAAATCATAGTGAAATAAGGGTGATAGGGGTGCAGATCTTTAGCAACGTTTTTACAAATCCAGTTAGATATATATATATATAACTTAAAATGCAAGAGTGAGGTTATTTGGTCATTTATTCGCTACTCTGAGTTTCATGCCCCTTACGAGGCAATCATCAGGCGACTGCCAAAAATAACGAATACATGGTGTATTATAGTGATTTTGAAAAAAACGGTAACGATTCATAATTGGCTGTGGTGTATAGCAACAGTGAAACAATTTACAGTAAACTACTAAAAATAAAATCTTATATGTTGCGTGACGTGCCATGATGGATTATCACCACTAAGTAAACACATTTTTCAGTAGAAATTTTTTAGCGTGCTTACAGCACGACGCGAGTTCATTTCTGCGGTTGAGAGTTGACATTTCTGGCCTGCATAATATGAAAAATTTCTCCCACAAACACAGATTACATCTCTTATTTACATTCGAATGAGACCTAGCCTGTTTCACTTTCCGCCATTCAAATTCAAGCCCCGGGATTCAAGCCGGACACTAAATGCAGCTTCCAACATAAACTAAACCGTGACATTAAAAACAAGATCAAAAAACCAAACGCCCTCCTAATTCAAGCAGACAAGACCACAAATTTCTACGCCATGAACCCTTCCTCATACGACAAATTGATTAAGGAGAACGTCACCAAAACTTACAAGAAGTCAAATGACAAACTCGTA
Organism: Platygyra sinensis; assembly: GCA_019787425.1. NCBI lineage: Eukaryota > Metazoa > Cnidaria > Anthozoa > Scleractinia > Merulinidae > Platygyra > Platygyra sinensis. Next base: position 17,683 of record JAHPZR010047722.1, read on the forward strand.
GGGGAACTCGATGCGAAGTCTGCTAAAATTGCTGAACGAATCAAGTTAGAAGACCGCATTGAAAGATTAGCTCAGAAGGAAGCATTTGTACCCGGGGGGGGGGGGTACTTGACCCATGTTTGGGTACAGGGGTGCCGCCGAGGGTTTGAAATCCTGACCCTGTTTAGGACAAAAATACGCTAAAAACCCTACCCTGTGTAGGACAACAACCTCCATTTTAAGACCCTGTTTAGGATAAGCGTCAAAATGCAAACTCTCTGGTTTTACAGGAATTTACACTGTTTAATAAGTCATTCAAATCGGAGAAATCATGCTCGATGCGTCTAAAACCAAGTTGTTGCGTCTCTGCACTTAAACTAAACAAAAAGCCGTCAACAAATTAGTTAGCCTAGCAAAATGTTGTCATTGCATCTATAGAAAGCTGATTTTTTAATAGCAAATCAAAGAGGAATGATTTCTTCAATTCTTGTATAATGAATAAGTGAAACTTTTTTTCAGGTTAATTTTATTTTGATTAAAGCACTAATAGAACTTTTACAGAGAAAAAGATCCCTTAACAATATATATATCAGC